>PVKA01045905.1:0-15259 GCA_004027165.1 Ctenomys sociabilis | reverse complement strand
CTGTTTTCAGCCTCCCTAGCATTGGGATTACAGGCCTGCACCTCTGTGTTGGTTCTTGGTCACCAGCTCAGTGTTCCAATGGGGAGGGCCTGCATAGTATATGGTGCTAGGAATCGAACCCTGGTCCCTGCGCATCCCTAAGCAGGTGCTCAGTCGACTGAGCTATCTTACTGCCTCTAATACTAATTGTTTTATGAGGTAAATGATCAGTAACAAAGTAACACATTAAGCTGAACCAAATCAAATCAACGCAGATTGAGATTTTAACAATTAGGCCCCAACATTGTAGTTTAAAAGATAAATTATTGGAGTTTCAAAGCAACATTCAAACATAAGACATGCAAAGGCAGTGTTGGAGGTGGAGCTTAAGATCTGTAAATATGGAAATTTCCTAATTAGACCAATGAAAATAGGGCACAGTAATGCCATGGTCATAAGTTTGAAGATTTAACACAACTAAAAGTTGACCTTAATATTATGAAGGACGTGACATTTTAAGGCCTCAAGAAGATGGCATTGGTCAAAGGAGAAAGAGGATCTTTAAAGAGATATTTAAGAAGATGATCAAATTTGACTACCATAGAATAGACAGCTATCTTTGTTCCTCTACCACATGGATTTATTAAGAAATACTATTAAAAATATTTGTTTTGTGAACATGAATTGTCTGACTTATTTGAATCCCTTGGAACCATAAGAATAATTCAAAGAATATTATATTAATTTATTTGATTTCTCCATTAAAAGAAATTATATGATATCTCATTTAAAACATAATTTTGTAGCTTCCATTTTATTCCAAATTAGAAGATAGGATTTTATAACATATTCTTTCTAATTACTGGTGAAGTATTTTAATCCATAGTAATAGTTTCAATAAAGAGGAATTAGAGATTAAAATAAATTTGAAAAAGATTAATTGCTACTAGTATTAGTTTAGTACAGACAGGGAATCATATAATATGTAATTCTGAGTATGAAATTTAAATGTGATTCTCATTTAAATGTATTTTCTCTATGCTCACAATTAAAATGATGAATATTTGGACTGGGAAGATAGCTTAGCAAACTAAAGCCCCCAATTAGGCAGAGTGCAGCGTCGAGGGTTAGTTCCCAGGTGTGCTGTGCTGGCCAAATTTTGGGGGCACACTGAGATGGCGATGGAGACTGGGCATGGTGGTGCGCGTCTGTAATCCCACCAGTTGGAAGGCTGAAAATGGGAGAATCACTGAGTTCGATCTATGTAGTGAGGCCCTGTAGAATTTATATTAAATACAAAAAATTAAAAGTGATGAATCTTTAAAGTGTAAATATAATGTAAGATCTTAAAATATGTTCTGCTTCAGAAATATTTAGAGTCTAAAACCTGGAGTGTATCATGTGATTTGAACATATGTGGAAATATATTGAGGAGAAGGGTTTATCTAAAGATTGTTTTCAATCTGCTTCTATTCTGGGTGACGTTCAAATTTATATTTCCAGTACTTCTTCCCTATCCTACTTATAATGGTTGGCAGTTGAATATACCAGTTGCTTGCCAAGTGGATTTCTGCTTTTGCTTCTCTGAATTAAAGTTATTTTTAATTGGGGAAAAACATTGTCTTGAAAATATATCAAGAACTCAGGGAGAGTTGCTGTGACTTAGACTGGGCAATTCTCATGCTTTTGTGCAGAGAAGAAACTTCAGTTGTGGTGAATACTCTAAATATTCATTAGCCCTTCTTGCTATAATTATAATCACCCACACTTCCCTTAAATGAATACATTATTATTAGCTTCCCAGCTCTTTCATGTGAGCCTACATTTCAGTGACTGATTAGATATTCCCAGGTTGGGTCAAGCATGAAGATGCTTCTATTCTAGTGTAAAGGATATTTAGACTGTATTCTCTATATGAATATGGAATATACAAATAGGATCTTTAAAAGAAATCATAAAGACAAGGAATTAAGCCCATAAGTGGATATTATTTTTGACCATGAATTATGAAAATAATCCCAATATTATGGGTTAGAATGAGAGGAGATCCCACTTAAAAGTTATGCCTTGATTGAAGGACGATTTTAAAACTTCACTATCTGTAAAATATGAAAGGAGATCTCAGTGAAGCCACAGGTTTTAGTCTACATTACCAAAAGTTGTCCATGTTCCCTGAAAAGGAATGAAATTCTGAATGTGTGAGAGAGAACACAGCACCATTGTCAGCAGAATGCTCAGGAGCTGCAGGAGCAGCTGTAATGAATGAAGAGCAAAGAATTTTGTGGAAGTCTTTAGTTTACCTCTATCTTTAGAAGCATTTGTCATGGGCTGTGGAGGTGGTTCAATAGCATAAGTGCCTGCCTGCTAAGTGTAAGATCCTGAGTTCGATCCCAGGACCTTGCACTTGCCAGGCAGGAACTGCAAAGAACAACTACAATAACAACAACAAACCCTGAAACTGAAGTCAAATCTAAAATACAAATGAAATAATTTAAAATATCTATAAATGAATTTTTAGAACAAAATTTAAGATTTCTTGAAAGCATGCACTAATATTCAATATTTCCAATCTTGCATAACTATGTCTGTTAATCTGAGCAACAGATTTGACAATAAAAATAGATAATATATCAATCATTGTTAATTATCTGTTCTTCAATTGCAAATCTGTAACATATGTACTGTTGTATGTTTCACCATTTCTGTCTTTGCTTTTGTTTTTCATGCTTTTGTTTTTACTCTTCCAAATAAAATGAAATGAAATTGTGGGCAGAGAATCCCTAACTCTTCTCAATTGTTGAATATTCCCAAATTCAAGACTCTTTAAGAAAGAATAATCCAAAACTCACTGTAAGTCAAATACTAGGTATCCTCAAAGCATAATCCTCTCAATTAAGGGCAAACCAGACAGTAGAAAAGGAACCTAGTTAGTTCTGCTAAAATTGTGCATTCATTATGTGTTTTCCCAAACTAGAAGCCTTTTTATTACTGTAAAAGTGAAATTCTGGTCTAATGGTTGCATTTTGTTGGAGAAAGTCCAAGATAGATTCCCTGAGACACAGTCCTTGAAGCTTCTTACCACTATGCCCAGGCACGCTGCCTTGGCAAGGAGCTGCCGAGCCTTAGGCTAAAGGTCCATCTGGACCTCTTCTTCTGGCTGCTCCATAAAATTGCAATTGAACCAAGCCATTTTCCCTACAGCATGGTGTGCCAATCACTGAAATCATTTGAAATTTTTAAAAAAGTCCATTGATGAGGCAGTGAGTCACAGGAAAATGTAAAAATCTGTTCTTAAATTTGTCTCCTCAAAAATGTGTGGGAAATTTGTAGACAGAGGTGTAGGGAAAACTGACTATAGGGGAACTAAGATTGAAAACACCAAAAACAGGTAATGCATCTTAAGTCTAGCAGTAATGGGGAAACCACGGCATGCATGCTACAGGCAGCTTTTTATGGTGGAAAGCTCCAAACTTTTGGCCATCCAAAACTTAGAGGTTTTATTCAGAACGTAAAACAGGTGACATGAAGTAAGTACATAGGCTTTATTCAGGCTTTTTCTGTTTGACAACAAATCCATAAATTCACTTTACTGTTACTGAAAAATACTTGAATCTGCAAACCTACAGTATTCACTACTAAAGCCAATATGAGTCTTTGGTACCCCGGGTCAAACTCAGGACCCTGCACTTGCCAAGCAAATGTGAATTTATAATACTAATTCTATATTTACTTTCATGTAGAATACTTTGATTAAAAAAACATTACATAATAACCACATATTTAAATATTAAATGGTAGACTATACAGGCCAGGTAGATGGTTCAGTGTAATAAGTGCTTCTGTGACAAGTACAAGAGCCTGAGTTCAATTCCTGGCTTTGCCAAAAACAAAAGCAATGTTAGACTATATTTTCTTGGGTGTATGTGATGCTATGGACGCACTCCAGGGCCTCGTGGAAGGTAAGCACAAACAACACAACCAGTGAGAGTGTTTTCTTTTTTTCTATCTCTTTTTTTTTTCTTTGTTCCTTTCTTATATTGAGGTTGTTTATTAGGATTTTATTTTTTAAAAAGCAGATGAAATTAAGTCCTCACCAAGAACCTAGTGGAAGGTCTGGTCAGGTCAGTAATTTCACCTGCTACCTATTGTCAGAGTCTATTCCAGTGAGCTTGATGATTTTTTACAACCAAACTGGGAATGCTTTACAACTGCTTTACAGTTGGCCTTTATGTTAGATCTCGAGTAGAAGTTTTGTTTTTGGGCTATTAGAACACATTGTATGGATTACTGATAATACATTATTTCTTGTAGTTCTAGAGACTAGAAAAGCTTACATTAAGGCATCAAAGAACATTTATTTGGATGAAAGATGGTACTTTGTTGGTCTTTCTACAGTCTTTCTACATGTGAAGGAAGAAGCAAACCAGTTTTCTAGTATTCATTTCCAAAAATAAGGTTGAGCCTCGTGACCTTACAACTTTCCAAGTATCTAGGCTTAATATTTATCATAGTGGTGATAAAGCTTCAATATATGTATCTTGGAGAGACACAAACATTCAGGTCTAGTCAAGAAGAAAGGGTAAATGAATTAAACTTTTGTGGAGAGAAAATGTAAGAACTAAAAACTATTATAAATATAAATACATGTATGCATATGTATGCATACACATATTATAAACCGATACTCTTTCACAAAGTTAGATCATATTCCCTAACTCACACAGGAGTTAGGGAATAACAATTATTTCATGAGCAGCTGCCAATGTCCCATAAAGAGTCTTAGTTAGGTGGTCATATCTGTATCTATAACTTGAACAGTCTTTATTGAAGGTAAATATTCTCTCAAAACATTCAAATGCTTCCTGTGAAAATGCTAAGACACATCAACTGCCAGGAAGTGCTGTTACCTTGTTCATGGTTAAAAAAAATACCCTAAGGCAGCTTTCTTCTAGACAAGCAAATTGTGGATTCTTCAGGCAAGGTGGACTCATGATTCTTTCATTTTCATGATTTGTTTTATCTTAGTCTTATAAGAAAGAACAGTAAAAGAGAAAAGCCTGAAATGTGCTTTTAAATTGTAGAGTTTTCAGAGGCATATGCCACAGGACAAGTTCATGCCTATAAACAGAAGGAATCTTTCTCTCTAATGACTCCTTTTGGCAGACATTCAGGAAAGATGCAATTTGAGCTGTCCAGATGAGTACTACCTGATCATCTTGATTTTATGCTTGAATAAGTTTTATTTTTCAAATATGTCACTTTCTTGCCTTGCCATGCTCTATGAATCAGATGTAAACTACCAAGACTTTGGGTTTTGGATATTGCAAAGTATGAGAAGTCTAGCAGCAAAGCTGAAACTATGGCATATGGGCTGCAGCTGGATGTTTACTATCCTGGAAAGCTCTAAGATGTTGCCATGGCTAGTCTAGGAGTTTTAATCAGAAGCTAAAACCAAATGATATGATATAACAAAGAGTCATGAAGAATAGGATTTATGCAAGATTTCTCTGTTTCACAACAACTCCATAAATTCAACTTCAATCTTATTGAAGGTTATTCTAAACTACAAACCTACAGTATTCACTAGTAAGACCAAATGTGAGCTAAAGGCAGAAGACAGAAATAAAAATGAAAATTATAATCTGTACTAAACTATTGGTAATACATACCTCTAGAGAAAGGTCTGGGTTCTAAGCAGAGTATAGCATTCCTGTATCACAGCATTTTCAAAAAAATTTCATTAGTCAACTGATGAATCTCTGGCCTTATATTATGCAATGTTAGCTATGTGACTTAGAGGACCTTAAAAGAATGACTTGGTATGAGGATATCATAGGACTGTTTCTGTAGAAGTCTGATAATATCTGCATAAGAAGAACAAGCTTTGGGAATGTCTTTGCAGAAAATGTTTGTTTAGTATAAAGTCTTTAGACTACTTACTATTTTAACATTTAGGTTTATGGTGGATCTCTAAAGAATCACATGAAAGTAGTAGAGAATTACTAATACATTTAGTCATGAAAGTTATGCTCTGTTGTTTCTGTGTGCTTTGTTTTGTTTTCAGTGCACTCTTTGAAGCAATGTCCCATTGTTTCCTGGCAAGGTTTGTGCCTGGATAATCACTCAAAGCCTTACATGGTTGTGAACCTGCTTTGGAACCAGCTGATTATGGACAGAGCTACTACAGATTGTGAGCTAAAGAAACCTTTACTCCTTAAATTTAAACATAGCTGTTTTATCTCAGTAGCAAGAGAAAAGTAACCAAGACAATTCCACAGGCCAGCAGCCTCCAATGAGAACATATGAGAAAACATCTCTTATTTCCATTATAAAGCTTTCCCATTAGGTTTGCCTTTGAGTCTGTGCTAAACTGCAGATGGCTGTGGCTGACTTGTAATAGGAGACTCTGAATGGACATCCTTTGCCTCATATGTGTAGACTTCTTTTATTTCTACATTTGTCAAGGAGATGCCAATGAGACCCATCCTACAATGCCCGCCCAAGATCTTGGATTTTGACTAGGTGTAGTACACAGATCTCTTGTGCCTCCCAGAGACACAGAGCTTCTAGAGTCCAGATTACATGTTCATATCTTGACTTGTATGCAGATGATTCCAAACACTTTTATGAGTCAGCTTTAGGGATTGTATCATACAGTTGCATCAAAGAATTTAACAATTAGGACAATTTAAGCAAGAATTTATGCTTCTCAGTTGTCTCAGTATTTGTGGTGGATTGCTTACTAGTGGTCAACTTGTTGCACCTAATTCAACTGAACCAGCATGGTCCTGGGTATGGGAGGCCCACCTCAGCATTGTTTATCAGCAACATAAGAGGAAAACTAGAAAAACTATTGAGGGGCTGTTAAGAAAGCTTTTTTGGAGAAGCTGTTGGAAACTTTTGTTTCTCTTGGGCTATTCTTCTAGGGGACCTCATCATGCTGGCTTTCCTGATTAACTTGGTTATGTTTGCAGAGGAGCTCAGGACTTCATTGCTGAAAATGGCTGTGGTTCATTTTGGGAAATCGATGATCCTCATTTTGAACATCACATTCTGGCTCCAGAAGGTAAGATGGTACCTCTCCTAATCTTCTGAAGACGATTGTCACGTTGGCTTTTCTGTTGGGAACTGAGCTTAACTCATCATTAGAGGAACTCATGACCTCACTGTCATTGAGGATGACTGTGGTACTTTTCAGGGGAGTCCTGCTGCTTACCTTGAGCATTGCTTCGTAGCTCCAGTTCAGATGTTTCAGCCTGCTGGCAGCATAGATCCTTCATCCTGCTGGCATCAACTTCCAGCTGCCACCATTGACCTTCGGTCTTTCCAGCACAGATCTGTGAAACAGGCCTGCAAGAGACACTGTTGTAGGCTCTAGTTCTCCTGTTGGACTTGCGGGAGACATGGTTATGAGCTTTAGGTTTTTCAGCTGGGCTGATTCAGGACATTATCATTCGATTCCAGGCCCTCAGTTTGATCTTTATCATGTGGGTAGATTTTCTGTACGCTCATTATATATGATTCTTTGGGTGATTCACATAAAGTAATCATATAAAATTGTCTTGCAGTATATTGTTTCTCTTGCAAAACCCCAAAACATAACAGCATCCAACCTTGCTTTTCTCCCTTATCTTATGTATCCCTGCCCTTTTGCAATTATTCCTTCCTCTGTATTTCCCTAGAAACTCTTTTAAAACACCTAATGCAAGTTGTTTCTATAAGTTCACCTTTGTCATGAATCAAATAATTATAAAACAACCCATATCCCTGAGAGGTACTAAATCTATAATGAAAAATATCCCTAAATCCAAACAAGGTCAACCGATAGTCAGACTTTATCATTCTTTTAGAAGATTCTGGAGATAAACTGGAGCTCTTTCATTTTATTTTGCAAGTGAGTTAAACTTAACATTAGAGAGTTAAAGAAAGGCCCGAAATTAGAATAAGAAATAGGCCCTTTCACTGAACTACAAGAGGGGCAGAACATTAGAAAAGACTAAAGGACAAAAATAGAGTCAGGCCCCAAAGTAAAGCTGTGTCCCTGAAAATCACATAGTAGTCTGTCCCACAACTTAACTGACACAAACTTACAAAATTATTTGTCAATATTGTAAACTAAGGAGACATTGAAAAAATCATCGTCTCTCTAATCACAGAAACACAAGACAGATAAAAAAAAAAACACCTTTGATTCATATCATAAAAGATGTTGTGAATACCTTGCTAGTAACTTAATCATTTAAGGTGTATTAACTTACTATTTTCTGGTATACACAGTTACTATTTTCTGCATCAAATCCAGCCAGCATTGTTCACACACTTCTCTGTAATATCCCATGAAGGTAATGTACATGCCTTCCCTCTTTTCTAGCTCTTTATGAAGGCATTTGAGTCCTTGACTGAAACATTTCTACTTGCACTGCAATACTTCTAAGTTTAATACGTACTCACTTTGCAAATTAAATAGTAAAATTACATGCACATCAAGGGATTATTTTCAGAGGTCTTCTATTCATGATCAAATTGCTTTTGCTCTGGATATGTGTTTGCCCTATTTATTATGTTTGATGCATATTCAACCATCTTAGCACTGTACATAAGACTCTGCTGAAAATTCTGCTAATATAAGAAAAATCTTTTAAACAAAACCTGTATAAATTTGGATAGCTCTTTTTGAACTCCTACTCAGAGTTTTAAAGTCTCCTGACACCTGAAATAAAAGAGGAGTTGGTACTGTAATTGAAGATTTTATGTACACAGTGACACTTTGTTTCTAGTACTTAATTTGTTTAGAGCTTTTGAAGACATGTCCAGATTTGTGTGGAAAAGAGGGCCATGGTCTGACATCCCGCCACTCAATGAAGAGATTGAAAATGAAAATAACATTTTGCAAAACACTTCTGCTTGTGAGCCAAATTTCTTACCAACAAGTGCTTTCAGAAGCCATAGCACCACTATAAAGTTCTTCCTGTGTCGTATACCAGTCCTCATACTACACTTACCTTGTTAGCAAAGAATGCAATGAATGAGGATGAAGATTTGTTTTCAGATCTTGAGGACATTGGTACATTTCCCTTATCAGTCAATCTCCAGCAATGTCTTAATCAAATACCTTCCTATCTTGAATTCTTTCCAAGACACTTGTCTCACTGTAGTACACATTTCTTTGTCTTTATCACTGTGATATCAGACTAGAACATCACTTGCCTTTGCCTTCAAAATAGTAAAGACAACAGTATCTCTGGGTAGTCATACCCCTGAGGTACACTGAAGTTTACTCACTTTCCTTAGGTTAATACTTAGAGTATTAAATTCCTCCCATGTTTTAGTTATGAACACAACATGCAGCCAGTTTCCTACTGTGGTCACAGAAGAGAGAAGCCTGTCAAATGATAGTATTTGCTTGTTTACAATGTCAAAAAAACAAATAAAGTATCAAAGGTAAAAGGCAAAATTTCCAGAGTATATTTAGAGGTCATGAGCTAAAAAAGGAGGAAAAACATTTTTACATGGATAAACTGAAGTGTATCAGACCTCCTAGATCACTCTATATGCTGATATATGTGATCTAAGCAACAATATGAGAACGGGAATGTATAATATAAAAGCCATGGCTGAATATCTCTCATCTTGGTCTTGTAGATGTACCATCTCCAATGTCTTATCCATTATTACTATACTCTCTGTAAAAGAATTTTTTTGAAAAAAGTAATAAAGACAAGAAAAAATAAGGTTTATTGAAGGCAAACATTAATATTCAATTATGTGTCCAATCTGACACAACATCTGTTAATCTGAGCAACAGATCTCACAGTAAAATAGATAATAACAAAAAGTCAAATCAATCAATTAATCAAGCCCTTTAACCAAGATTATGATCTTATCTAAAGCCTCAAATAATGTATCTCTGGAGACATCCACAGAGGTCATCCTAAAGGAGTAATGTTGAGCTCTTGGTTTTTAAAAGGCTACATAGCCTTTATACATTGCTTAAGTGGTTGCCTAATAGAATAATATGAATGAAAGTGGATATTATTTAAGTTTCTCTAAAAGTTATTTAGCATAGAAGAGATGCATTTATTGATATGTTAAATTGGCATTAGTCAAGAAGTCTTTCAAAGAACCCTAAGTGTATGTTGGGCCATGGGTTTCTAGTCAACAACATAATCTGAAGCAAAACAAACTGTGAAAATGAAAAATATTTATGAACTAGGACATTATGTGCTGTTTAGAAACCATCAGATGGTTGATCCATCCACTAAGCAAGAACATCCTCTATAGAAGAAAATTAAAAATGTATATGTATATAGGAATAGTGTATATTTTCTCAATAATAATGAATGAGAACTCTCATCATAGAGCATATGTAATTTGGTTAAAAATGAAAGACCATGGTGTATTGAGCCCAAGTTCAAATGCCTCAAAAGTAGAATATGAAGATCAGGACGATTTCTAGTTCAAGTCCTAAAGTCTAAAAGCCTGTGAGTCAGGGCTCCTCTCATCCAATGGTAGGCGAACAGAGACATCATATCCCAAAGCTTGAGAATAAATTCATTCTTCTCCATCTTTGTTCTATTCAAGCAGCTCCTTAAGAACTAGTTTGTGCCTACATTACAGGGATAGATTTTCTTTATTCACTCTATGTATTTAAGTGCTAATCACTTTCAAAAACACTGTCACAGATACACCAAAAATAGTTTTCACCAACTATTTGCATATCCCTCTATCTTTAATCATTTTGACACATACCATTAGCAATCATATCAACACCCCCTCACTTTTAAATGGTTTGTTACTCTATGTTTTATATCAGGATTGGTTAAATATTGTACTCATAAAAAAACCTTCAGAACATAAAGTTCCTAAAAGCTTGCTTGATTTTGTGTTTGAAACTGCAACTTTTGCTAAAAGCTTAATGCACATGCTTTATGGGCATCATTATAGAAGACATTTCTGAAGCACTATCTGCTCATCCAAAACTACACTCTTATAAGTGCAATCTTCTGAAAGGTTAAAAGGTTGAATAAAATTAGTAAAGTTTCCTAAATCCCTGGGTTTATTTAGTCAAAGTTTCTCCCATTCACCCTAGCATCATATTGCCAATTCCTAAGGGACAACCTATCTATCATGCCATACATCGGTAACCTGAATGTCCATCTGTCTGAGAATTGTACCCATAAAATACCAGATGCTGCTTGACTGCGCACAGAGGTGGCAAAATATCGACAGCAAATGTTAAACTGTATATACTCTTATCGTCAGAAGCTTTTAAGTCCACCTTCCTCAATCATCCTCTTGCACAATTCATTCATGATGCTTGATCAGGAGATTTTATCCACTGGACGACATAATAGTAAAACTGTTTTTGATCTTCATTAGAAAAGGCCTTATAATCTATTCTAGTATCGATAGTATACCTTAAGATCTTGTTTCATGAATTAAAAAAAAATAAAGCAGCTAAAAATGCTACACATTTGAAAGACTGTTCCAATAGGGCATCTCAACCTGATCATTCTCCAACAGCATTTTCTATCTCTACAAGCTTGTGATCTCCAGAAACAGACTTCTGCAGAGCAAGGTCATAAGCCAGAAGTGATGAGTGTTGAGAGCCTACACTCATAGTGTTGAGCCAGAACCACTGTCTTAATCCTGTGTTTTAAAACTCTCTGTAATTATTGTTCTTCTTCTTCTTATTGTTTCCCTTAGGTATTTTGTTACCAAATGCCATGGTTTAGATATCATTTACCCACAATAAACCCCACATTGAAATTTACTCACTATGTGCAGCATTATGTGAGAAGGGGGAAACACTTAAGAAGTGATAAGTTTATGATGTCTCATGCCTCACAGACTGATTAATCCATTCATGGAAAATATTGATTATTTTGTTCTCTACAGTTTATCTGTGAGCTTCATTTGAAAACAATCAATTATATTGATGTTACTTTCACTGTTTTCTTCTTAATGAATAAAGGCTTTTATAGGTAAATGAATGCCACCAGATACCATATTCATAAGCACAACAAATCAGACTTAGACATGCAAATATTGTATTGTCTCCCTAGTGTCAGAACCTGGGAGAATGAAATTATCAGAATTCATAAATAAAATCTGAAAGGTATAATAGGTTCTGTGGAGGGGAAAGAAGTTGCTCAAAGGAAAAAAATAACTAGGCTGAAGGAAAGGAGGAAAGAATGAAAGAAAGATGGATTAGCTGTGAATGGGTGATTGTAAAACTGGAATTGTCTCTAAAGTCATGGCTCCTTGTCTCTTGTGCCTTTTTACAATATGGTGGTATGCAGCGATACATAGTAGTATAGCTATTATCTACAAAAGCTTTCCTGAATGCAGTTTCAGGAACATGGATATTTCAGGTCCATAAATACAAGCTGAAAAACCTGTGTTCTCTGTAAATTAACCACTCTGAGTTATTCCATGAGAGCAAAGCAACAACAAAAGAGTGCTCTATCTATCAATAAGAACTCCTGTGCTCTATTGTTTTTAACTTCTTTCCTTGATAAACTCATAGATCAAGGAAAATTTATTTAATAGGAACTTTACAATGTTCCCCCAAATAGTCACTTTCCTCCTCTTGAATTCTGAGTATACCATCCATAGCTAGATTTCACGATGAAAACCTGATCGCCAGGAAGTTGGATAACAGAGAAATAGAGTTGATGCTGTTTCTATTTGCTGCTGAACGAGCCACTGACCATAAATTAACTGTACTTCTCTGTCAGCCATAGCAACAATTATTGTAGTCTATATATTAAGGTAGATATAATTTTATATTGTAAAGCCTATACGTTGTAGTCCCATAAGTAACACATAGAAAGGTTGAAATAATAGAAATCCTGTTGTCTCAAACTAATATCTCATGTGTTTCAGAAATACTCTTCTGAGGCATAGCTGTACCTACAAACCTTAATTTAAGGACTATGAATTTCTAACTCCAGAAATTCGAGTTTAGACTTGAGATCAAATATGAACCCACTCTTGATAAATCAGAGTAAAGTTCCTGTTATGAAATCGGAGTAATGTTCCCAACAGGACATTGTACGAATAAAATATACTACCAAAAATATCTCAGTAAGTGCAGGAGGATTTATTAATGACACCACATTTTCACTAAATATATTCCATGAGTGCTGTCGGAGTGTTGATGGACAACTGCTTTGTTCTAGACTTCTTGGCAGCTTGTCATGTTGACATTGATGCCATCACTATTACCTCTTATACCTTAATCAATGAAGTAAGAAAGATGAAAACAGCTCTTCCCTGCTTTAAGAGGAAATTATTACTTTAAAAAAATATTAGAGTCTTCAGACCTCTAAGACTTGTTCCTTTGGCCTAAAAACCTTAATTTAAGGTCTATAAATTTTTACCTCCAGAAATTCTGGGATTTGTTCTTTTGGCCTGATTTAGGCAAATGAGCTTGAAAGCATTATGCAGGGACAATGAATTGTCTTTGGCTCTGTCATAGAGTCTATGTTCCTGGTTTTTGTCTGTTTGTTCCCAGTAATGGATGCTTCAGTCTTGCCTCTGCCCGTTGGACATTGAACTTGATGTTAGAACAGAAAGACTCAAGACAGTTGACTATGAAGATAGCCAAACAATATCTGAATAGTAAATAGAATTTCCAGGTTTCCTTTATTGTTCACCCTTCTATAAGTGATTAAAACCAGAAAGGAAACAAAATGAAAGTGGTCAATGATCAGGCTATAAATGATAATGGAAACTGCTAATCTGCTCTTTTTAACAACCACAGTGGGAAGACAGATTATCATATACAGCAAACAGCCAAAATCTCATTAGCTCAAAATGGCCAAGACTAGGGCAATAGCTGACAAGAATTAGTATTTGTCCTATTTCCACTTTTGTTTGTTTGCTTGTTTGTTTCTGTAGGAACAGGGGATTGATCTTAGGCCCTTGCACTTGCCAGGCAAGTGCTGATTCTACTGAGCTATCTTCTTGGACCCTATTTCCATTAAAAAAAAAAAAAAAAAAAAGCAAATATGCTCTTCAAAACTGATTCCCTACTTTTGTTTAGATATACTATATAATATCCCCATTTTTATTTTTATTTTTTGATTCAAGTTCTCAATATGTATTTCAAGTTGGCCCTGAACTCTATGTAGCCAAGTCTTGTCTCAAACTCAAAGGAATTCTACCTCAGCCTCTCAAGTTCTGGGATTGCAGCACCATGCCACGCTCTTCCTTCTTTTCAGATCCTCCCTTTTTATAATAACTAATTATTCCTAAAGTTTTTCTATTTTACTGCCATAAAGCTTTCTCATTCTTGTCTGTCTTTGGGTATTGGTGTCTTTGCCAAAATGCACATGGACACCTTTCCTGTAGCAACTACTCTAGTAATAATGTTGGTTTCTTCTCATCTGAGAGACCTTTATTTCTTTTTCCAGAGCACTCACAAAGGAAATTTTAATTCAGCCATCTGATGCAGTAGTGCTTGGAGAAATCTTTGAGGTCACCATGACTTAGAAACAACATAATATTTTTAGAAAGAAAACAAAACCAAGGAATAGCAGTCAGAAGACCTCAATTTCTGTATTCTGTGGTGTTTCTACTATATTTTCATGTTATCAGTTTCTCTCCATGAACCTGAACTTCAGAGATTCTTGATTTCATTAAAAGTGCAAAGAGAATGTTAGAATGAACAACCCTAAGCCATAAATTAGTCTTGGGAGTAGGGTTAACCCTGAGTACTACCTTGTTGGGAGCCAAGCCAAGATGGCACCCGCTCCTCGCTCCCCCGCCCATCGTGTCTGCAAAGATGGCGCCCATATCCTGCTTCCTGATTCTTGTTTTTGTACAACTCATCGCCTTATTTAGTTATGATAAATCACCCTGTCGCCGAGGGCCTATCCGCAGGCACTGCGTGGCTCCCCCTGATTGGATTGTGTATACTATATAACCTGTTGCATAAGGAAGTTGCACATGCTTGCACGGTAGGAGCCGCGGATAGTGGACACATGTAGAGGCTTGCATCCCACTCGATAAAGGCTTGCTGAACCCTGCGTATGAGTGTCTGAGTGTCTTCTTCCATGGGACGGGAGCAGCGCCGGACAACTTGGTGGCCCGTACGGGGACCGGCCTGACCCTAATCGAGTGGAGAGGTGGTACGTACCTTCAGGTAAGCGGTGGCTTGACCTGGCCCTGGGTGGGCGCGACACCCTAAGGGAACCCGTGTCTCCTCCAGCGAGGAGAGTCCTTTTGCCTGAAAAATAAAGGCGTGCCCGGCAGGCTACTGCACCGATCGGGC
>PVKA01045904.1:0-15260 GCA_004027165.1 Ctenomys sociabilis | reverse complement strand
AAGTCCCTGTGAAACACTATACCTACCTTCTCCCTCAAAATAGGGGGTGCAGCCTCAGTCTGGTTCACCAGCCAGAGGTTCCCCCACCTGCCAGGAGTGCAGAAATGGACACGACCTGCGTGCTCTGGGTGAGCAGGATTCCTGGAGGCTCTCAGGCTGTGTAGTGTACACATTGCTGTCTGCGTCTAAGTGAGGAAGCCAACTTGGGGAAACTGAATGAGAGCATCGGAACCCCCTTGGGTCCATGTTCCGGGCTGTCCCTCTACATCTCCTCCTTGCCTAAAGGCAGGGATTGGGTGGTCATGGTGGTCATCAAGGGTGTGACCCTGGAGTGTAGGACTTCCTGCGTGGCTGCCCCTACCTTGTGCTTACTCTCTGTGTTCCTCCAGTCTGCCTGCCTCCCCTTTTGCTCACTGTTTGTCACATAACACCCACCCTTCTGTCACCACACCTTTAGAGGACACCTGTGCCCTCAGTGTACACACCAAGAAGGCAGAATATGCCACCAGAAACTCCTAGACCCCACACTGTCAGCTCTATCTGACTTGTTGGGCATCCCCAGCCTCCCTAGTCCTGCCCTTCACCTGCATGCTCCAGCCTGGTGATGTCTGACCACACTGGCTCAGCATGGGCTGCTGGTTCTGTCTCTACCACATCCACTTCAGAGAAGCTCCAGCCCTGCTCCCACCCATGTCCTGCAGGCCCACCCCTGCCCCCAGGACCAACCCTACCAGCAGCCCTTCATGGGGACCTCTGATCAATCTGCTTCTCTGGCTCTGTGGATTTACTTTCTACCTGTATTGCCACAGCAGCTGCCTCTCTGCACAGAAAGTTTCCACTCAAAATTAAAAGATTAAGTAAGGCTCAGCTGCTCTGAGGCCTCATGCTCCAAGACCTGGGCGCATAGCAGAAATGGACTTTTCAGTCCCCACACGAAGGGGTGAGGAGGGGGCCTTCCACCTAGCCTGGACCAAAGCAATGGAACATCGTTATAGCCAGCAAAATGAAGATGAAAGAGGGCAGTGTCTGGAGGGTAGACCTGGCTGCATTCCTGGGAACAAAAAGCTGCCATCAATACTTCTTGGTTTTGGCATCAAGTAAATGGGCCAGTTGCACAGCAAACCAGACATCTTGCTGCACTGGCCAGGATGGGATGGGTTGTGCTGTACTTAGAAGCAAAGGTCTTCTCGTTCCCACTGCATGCATGTTGGCAGGGCCCTGCTCTTTGTCTTCTCACCCTGGGCCTCCACAGATGGAACAGCTACCTTCTGAAATGCAAGCCAGTGTGGTAGAGGGAGAACTTTTGGTAGTTATTTCTGAGGGAATTATACAACAGGTTTTTGATGTGGACAAATAACTGGCTCACAGTCTTGAGCAAATAAAGCTCTGAGCCTCAGCTTTGTGGGCCGTCTGCAAAGCTCTCCCTGTTGTACACATCCTGGATGCCTTGGACAGGCTCAGAGGGTCAGAGGACTCCCCAGGTTCCGGCCTGAGCCAGGCATCACCAAGGGAGGGGGCTCTCTGGCTGCTTCACTTGGAGCCAAGTCTGCTTTGGTCCCTGAATATAGGAGTGGGCTAGGGTCATGAGGTTTCCAAGAGTCCCCAGTCTCAGTCCAAAAAGCCCAGCCCTCAGGGCCAGCTGCCCAGGGCTGCAAGGAAAGCTGGTGACATGCTGATGTCTGATTTTATTTACTCATTCTCACTCATTTGCTTTTTTACTCCCTGCATAAATTCTCCTGTAGGACTCAGTTTGCTAACTGTTCTTTGCATAGAAAACGTCAATCTGGGAGTGAAATGATTCCCTTTGGAATAATGTGAGCAAGTCTGTTCTGTTTTAGGAAGGTTTGTTGTCTTCATCTGTGTTCTCTGGTGCCTTGAAATGCCCACACACAGCACAGTCAGCCAAGCCATTCCTGGAGGAAATGCTGTACTTGGAACCCAGACAAATGAACACAGGGTCTGCTAAACCCTAGCATTTATGTGGCCTTGTGTTTCGGGGTTTCTTCCCATAGAAACCGTGCTGTTGTTCCTTCCTTAGCAAAGTGTTTGTCTCATGGACTTTGACATCAGCCTTTGTGTCATAGAAGTGGGGAATTGGCTGAGACAGAGGCCTTAGCAGCAGGCCTGAGAGAAACAAGACCCCTCAGGTCTTTGTCCCTGTATATCAGAGCCTCATACAGATGGAGACAATGCATTTTAGGGCATGCTGTGGGCCAGGGGAATGTCCTTGGCACTCGGCAGGCTGGGCAGCACCTCTCATACAGTGGACACCACAGAACTCACCTAAAGAACACAACATAACTTGCTAGGGATCTGCGGTCTGTGGCTATGAGTGAGGCCCAGCTCAGGCAGACTATAGT
Organism: Ctenomys sociabilis; assembly: GCA_004027165.1. NCBI lineage: Eukaryota > Metazoa > Chordata > Mammalia > Rodentia > Ctenomyidae > Ctenomys > Ctenomys sociabilis. Next base: position 12,900 of record PVKA01045904.1, on the reverse strand, counting down.
ACCCAGTGAGACTTAGAGCACTTGAGAGACATCCAGGGCCCATAGATGTTGGCTGTTGGCACATGGCCTCCAGAGTCAGATCTGTTCTGGTTCTACCATCAATCCCTTCTTTGGAAAAGGCCTTATAAGCACAATAGAGGACTCAGACCCTATTTTCATCATGGAAGAAGCCTCCACCACAGCCTCCTCTGCTCTCCCAGGCATGGCCCTACTAGGGCACATGACTGGCAGGGGCTCCAATAGACTCTAGGCTGATGGATCTGGTACAGGCAGGTTCTTGAGTGTAATGTGAGAGTCCTCAGGAGCAAGGGAAGGTGTGACTTAGGATGATGGCTGAGGCATAGACTTAGGTTCTAGTCACTACCTGGGCTTCTCCTTAACAGACCCTTTGTGGTCACCAAGAGACCAATCCGGAGTAGCAGGCAGTAGGAGGGAATGGCCCCCCCCCCCATGTAAAGGAGCCTTCCTCTCAGAGCTATAGACCACCTACTGCAGCTTAGCAGCCTGGCTCGGGAGCCTGCTATTTCACACATTAAGGTGCCACAGGTTCCACCAGCCTAGCTTGAGATTTGCTTTGCAGTCATATACCACTCAGCTTCTACTGGGCCTTCTGAGTTCTGACATGGAAATACCAAGGCTGGCTGGTGGTAAGAGCACCCGGAGCTGCTCACAGCCTGCTCCTATTCTCAGAAACCACATGACTCATTAATAGCTCCCATGGAAAGTCTCTTTTTGAAAATTTTATGGCCCTTTGCTGGTATGTGGCTCCTTCAGAGTCCTGTGACTTGGGCTTGTATACACAGCCCACAACAAAAGGCTTGGATCGGCTTCTGCCAGGAGGTGGCTCTGAAGTCTCCCACACTGTCCTGGCTCTTCATCTGGGAGAGCAAAGTACCTCTTTGTAAAGCTACCAGCCACATGAGGAAACTTTAAAGCCTTTAGCTGTATCTCAAGGGCCCTTGGGGGCATATGCTCAGGATATAATCTGAGGCCTCAAGACTGCTAAGCACTGGCCCTCATGCTAAATTCCACCCCCAGCCCTCTTGAGGGCTTTTGCAGCTAGGGAGCAGTAACTAATAATGGTAGAGATGAGGCATGCATGTTCAGCCACTCAAAGACAGTATTGAGCACGATTACCTCAAAAGGAAACCTAAGCATAGAGCCTCAGGTCAGCAGCATCTGCCATTAGAGCAGGAAGGCCTGACCCTGCACAGCTGACAGAAGAGTTTGTGCTATAGACCCTGTCTGCTCACACTACTCCTCGGAGGAAACTCCTATGGCACATGGGTCCTGTGGGGCCTTGGGGCTCAGGAGGGAGGTTCCACTCTCCCCAGTGGGCAGCCCAGGAGGAGCCCAGGAGATGTGCACAGAGGAGAGTGGAGTAGAACGAAGGTGGGGAAGGATCACATCCCTGTTGTATATATCTGATGAGATGCCTTTGGTGGCAAGTGGCAACGCATGTGAAGTAGTGCAAAGGAAAGAGGATTTGTTGAATCATTAATTAGAAAGTCTGCAGGTTGTATGGCTTCAGACACAGTGAGATTAGAGCTCAAATATGTCACCAACACTTGGCCTCTCTCCTAGCCGTGAGGTCAGTTTTCCTCTGAATTGGGTTCATTCTAAAGGAAGACTCTAGAAGCCTCAGGCTCTCAGTGTAAATTTTACTTCAGAGGAAATAAATTCTTCCTGAGAGTTATGGGAAGAGTTCCAGGCAGAGCCTAGATGCCCATCCAGCTTGGGGTGAGGGTGCTGTGGTGTTGCTGGACCTGGCCTCATTCACTGACCTCCCCTTGGAGAGGAGCAGGGAGGGAGGGTGCAGGAGTGGGGAGTGCTTTGAATCAGAGGATGGATAGGTATTTACCTGGTGCACCTGTGCCTGTAGGAATCACTGACACAGCCCATGTACTCATACCAGAGTCCCTACACCAACTCTCTCTGGGATATGGCTTGCGGTGATCAGCCTTGGCTCATCTGGCCCTCCCTTCTCAGTAAGGTATGAGTCTTTCTGTCCTAGTGGGAAGCTGGCTACAAGTTCCAGCCACTCCAAGCTCATGTTGCCATGACAGCTCCTCTGTGGCAGGCATCTAGGCAGAATGGGCTGGCTTGGTCTCAGTGTGGTTGATGCAGGCACATTTGAGTAATTGGTTTAGCACAATCTATGGGGCCAGGTTCTGTTCTATATGAGCCTGTGGACACAGAGTCCTTGGAGGAGAGTTCTTTCCTCCAGGGTTCTTGACCATGCTACTGGGAAGAGAAGGCTCAGTAGGCATGAGGGCTAGAGGAAAGTGTAGTGATGAAAGACAGCCCTACCTCCCACATGGGGCAACTCCCATCCCCCATCAACTTTCTAGAAGCTTCCTAAAGCTCAGAGTTCCCTCAAGGACAGTGGGGTCCTCCACATAGACCCACGGCTTACCTCAGCCAGTGTAACTGCTCTGGCTTATTTGCTTTCCCACTGGAGAATAAATTCAAAGTCAAAGTGAATGCCCACCAGGACCTTGGAGCCACTGTGCAGGCTGGTCCTGTGCACCAACAGCCTTCCAGGTCCAAATCTCCTAGGGCAGATTCTGAGCCTGTGCCAACTTGTGTCCTGTGGCAGCAGTCCTGCCCACCCAGCCCTACCATGGAGAAGGCAGATCAACTGGTACCTGCTCCCAACCCAGCCACCAGAGTGTTAGGTGAAGAGCCTCACTCACTCAGGCAACTCAGACTCAGCAGCTGCAGTCCAGCCTTCCCATGCTTGCAGATCACAGAGTAGTAGCCAGGTGTATTGGTGTTAACAGCTTCCCTGGAAGCAGTAGCCACATCATGGTGTTGCTTGTTGTCAGTGCCCCATGCCTTCCTGGAAACAGCAGGGGCTGTGACCTCTTGGATCCTGCCCAGGACTTGTCTACCTGTTCTTTTCCCAAGTGGATACAAGGTTATGTTGGCTCCCTCTACCTGTGAATCATGGTACTCTGCTCCCTCTGTCTGACTTGGCTCAGTGGCTCAGTCCAGTTCTCACTGAAGGACAGAGGGACAAGTTAGTGAAGGCTATGGGTCTGGCTCAAACTGTGGATGGTATCTCAGGAGGGACCTATTGATCCCATCAAAGGCATTCATGATGGAATCTGGTTGGCAAAGCTCCAGTCCAGGGGCATTTGGAGAGAGGAAGGGAGACAGAGTTGAGGCCAGGCCCACCTACAACAGCCCCTCCCTGTAACCCCCATCCTCAGCACTGAAGGCCAGAGAAAGGAGCCAGCACCCTGCTTCTCCATGCATCAGTACCCCAGGAGCCACATCCTGCCTCTGCCACACTAAGGTCTCAAGGTTTCTCTGAGAAGTTGCTAGCCTCCGGTGCTCAATGCTTCTTTTGCTGGGGAAAGTGCAGATTAGACTAATTAATGTGTGTTGTTTGTTTATTCTCCTTTCATTTCCCTGAGACAAAATAATTAACCGTAGAGCTTTTGAAACTGCTCAGCAGCAGCAGTCCCCTCCTCTGTGTCTCTGGCAGCAGCAGCTTGTGTGTGTAGATGTGAGGACCCCATGCAGAGTAAGGCCCATGGCAGCACCTGGCATGGAGGCTGCTGAGAAGCTCTGGGCTGGGAACCTAGATATCTGTAAAGAACCTTGAATCATGGGAGGACGCTTTGGGCTGTCTCAGCTCAGAGAATCCCTGTTGTGGCATCGTGGCCCCTGGCCTGGGGCTTCAGCCACCTTGGATCCCATCCTTAACTGCATGGGCACCAGAAACAAGCCTATGGCCATCCAGGCAGAAAGACCAGTCCTGGGGGACTGGGAAGGCTGACCTAGAGGGTGTGGGGGGTCACTGTTGGAGTAAAAGGGACATGGGGCAGATAAACAGGACTCTCTCCATCCCCAAAAGCTCTGTCCCAGCTAACAGCATATCCCAACTTGATCAGTCAGTGTTGGAGCAAGCTACATGGGAGGACAGAGGACAGAATGTTGAAGAACTTCCCTCAGGAACACTGTGAGGAAGTGGGACACATCCTCTTCTGACCATAGCAGAGCTCTAGTACCTGTGTGACACAGGAGAGTGCTCTTTTGAGGTAGCCAACAGACTATCTCCTCCACAGTCCTCTCTCCTAAAGTGTCATCCTGGGCCTCAGCCCGCGCAGCCCACCCCACCTCATACTTTAAGGCTGCAGGATTCTCATTCCTTAGGAGGCACAGCAAAGACTCAGCCAAAGACTGGCAAAGGTGCTGAGGCACTCCCGGCCCAGAGGGAGCACCAGGATCGAATAGATTGGCTTCCAGTAGTGACAGCACCATGCTGGTAGTGGTGGTGCTGGTGGTGGTGGTAGAGTGTTGCATTACTGTAGGAGTGGAGCCCAGAAGGACTTAGCAGATACTGGACACTTGGGTTTGGAGCTGTGGCTAAGACTGGACTTGGAAGAACAGTGCCAAGGTGGGGCAGGAGCTCAGGTAAGGATGGTGGCCCAGGGCCAGGGTGGTGACCCCAGGCCACAGTGATGAAAAGTAATGAGGGAGGGAGTCAGTGGATCTGCTCCAAGACTCTGGGGTAACATTCAGGTGGCCTCAGAAATTTGGCCTAGACCTTCCTCAAGGACCTTGGTACCAACCAGAGACTGGTGGTATCTAAGGAGTTGTGGGAGGCTCATCTCACCTTGCATTCCTCCATCAGGAACAGGACCCGTCAGTAGTGTCCAGGAACCCAGCATGTATAGCAGGGACAGAGGTCCATGTGGGCAGCTCAGTGTCCTTTCCCATGCTTCCCACTCCAGCCAGGCAGAATCCTGCCAACTCTCCACACTAGGGCCTACAAGTTTGCTGACAGAGAGCTCTGCAATCCATGTGGGAGAGTGAGTGGGCTGTAACTTCCACACCAGGGTAGAGTCCTCTTGAAGCAGTGTCTTTCTGGGATCTTAAAGAGAGTGAGTATGGGACCTGGTGAGATGGCTCAGTAGAAGCGCTTACCTGGCAAGCACAGGGCCCTGAGTTCAATCCTTGGTACTGAAAAAAAAAAAAGAGAGAGAGTGAGTGTGTCCTAAAGTCTCCCAAACCAGGTGGCAGGTATGGGAGGACTGTGGACACCCCAGTCTCCTCTGAGCACTGGTCACAGAGAACTAACCCAGGCCCCAGGTTTCACTAAGTCACAGCACAGAGCAAGGGCACTGAGCATTGATCTGCGTAGACAAGCTGCTGCTCCAGACTGATGTTCCAGTATATGCTTCCAAATGATTTCTCCTGGAGAAAGGAAAGTCTCTGTGAAACTCATGGGTCAGAAGTAGACATTGCCACCAGTTTAGATTCATCTTTAGATTCCTCTCTGGCCAGAGGCATTGCAGACCAACCTCTGCTCAAAGCTCCATCTGTGGAGCACCTGCCCCTGCCAGCCAGGGCCCAGCAAGGGACCTTGTGCAGATCCTTCTTTCCAGGGGCTCCTGGTATCCTGAGGAGAAGTGGACACTTCCCAGAGCTTTGGTGATACAGGACTGCAGAGACCAGGCCACTTTTACAGGAGGCAGGAGCACACGGTGGAGTTATCTGCATGCCACCTGGGCAAGCAAAAGACACAGTCCTGAAATGGTTTCTAAGCTGAGCTTTAAGAGGAGTGAGTGAGGTTAGGGAAAGTGGGGTGAGAGGAAAGGATACCCTTGTCACAGTGAATCAGAGGGGAGCCCCACAGAGGTGGGGCTACAGAGATAGGAAGGCCTGGCTGAGGATCATGTGGATGGTGGAGGTTGACGAAGTTGATGAAAGGTAGTGCACTGCAGGCCCACAGAGGTTCCAGCAGGAAAAGAGGGGACAGGTGGGGTGTGGAGATTGAGATACCCAGGTCCATGACTTGGATGACCAAGGATTCAGGAGGAGGAGGAAGAGAGGTGTAGGGCCACAATGAATGATGGCAACATGGGCTGAGACCCACCAAGGTGGCAGGGCAGAAGCTGGGCTGGGTCAGGGAGCTGTTGAACTGGAAGTGATCCCAGGGCTTGTCTGGTGAGAGAGCACAAGATTGCACTTATGAGTTCCCTTAAGAATATGCATCCATGGGTCCATGGCCTCATGGCCCATGGAAGAGCTGGGAAAACATACAGACTTGTTTTAGTTGACTGAGCACTCAGCACAATAAATGCACAAGTGTACCCGCCCACACAAGCCTGCTCTCAGGGCCACCATGGCTCCTGCACAGGTTAGGACAAAGACCCAGGGTGAAAGAATCAGGTAGCTGTGGGCCTCATCTAGAGCTGTACTGTAAAGCACCAGCAGGAAAATGGTCGAAGTGTGGGTGAGATGCAAAGACTGCTGGGCCCCTGTGCTGGGTAACTACCTGGGTCCTCTGCCGGTTGCAAACGTACAAGCTGTGCCTGGGCCCCTCTGGCTGGTGTTCCACAGGTCCCTGGAGCTTGGTCACTGCTGCAGTCAGAGCCAGTATCAGAACAGTGCTGTGTAAGAGTGGACTGCCCTCTCTAAGCCTGCCAGCCACACTGCCCTTTACTCCAGAACTCTCTGACCCATTTTCTCTGCCCTGTCCTAATTGCTATTTAGTGATAGGCTTGCTATGTTTGTAATTCCTTTGATCTAGGGTCACTGTCCATATTTATTTATTTATCTATCTATCTATTTATTTATTTATTTTTGGTACCAGGGTTTGAACCTGGTCTTCTCACTGAGCTATATCCTCAGCCTGGACAAGAAATATTGCAATCTTCCTGCCTCAGCCTCCCAGAGTGCTGAGATTATAGGCATAGCCACAGTACCTGGTCTGACCACCCATTCCCAACTTCTAAAGGCTTCAGGCCTTCAGATAAGATAAGGATCCTCTAGGATCCTTGATCCTTATCCTGTCCCCTTTGCATGCACAACATGGTACACCTCAGAAAAATTTTCAAGCAATTAGTTTTCAAGTTTAAGAGAGTCGTTTGTTTGCAATGTATTAATTCATCGACTCTGTATGGTTAAGGTGTCTTGAAACTGTCTGATTGACATTTGTATTTTAATAAAATAAAAATAAATGGAAAAAAAAAAAAAAGAGAGAGTCGTTTGGTCCCCAGTGCAGAGATGGCCATTGAGACTGGACGTGGTGATGCTCACCTGTAATCCCAGCACTTGGGATGCTGAAAACAGGAGGATCACTACAAGTCCAATCTGTGGAATGAGATCCTGTACATCCTGTACTAAATACACTTTTTAAAAAGTGAGAGTCAGGGACAGTCATATCACTATGCTATTTACTCCAAGAGAAAAAAACACAAACACAGGCAAACAGAGTATGCTGGGGTCATCACCAGGCCCCCAAAAATACCTGCATGTGCCTGCTGGGGTCATCACCAGGCCCCCAAAAATACCTGCGTGTGCCTGCTTGGCTCTATCCTGTTCCCCTAAAAATCAGTAAAAGCCACCTTGTTTTCTGTTTCCGCAGGTTCACAGCAGGCTTTGGTGTCCTACCATGGCCCATTAATATGAACCATGTCTGGCTGGCTGGTGCTCACCACTGACCATCCAGACTTACATCTTGCCACAAGGTGACCCCCTCCTCCAGCCGCCCCCCAATTTGCCCACGCCTGCCCAGTGAAGTGACGCGGCTGCCACGGACACCATGTAGTAGGGCTGGCCGCAGCGCCCAGTAAGCTGCGATGGTTTTGTACACAACCCCCTTTCCTAATAGCTGTCTGTCCGCTCTGCACGCCGTGTCCTGGGCCCTCATCTTCCCATGTTACTGGCTGGTGGACCGGCTGATAGCCTCCTTCATCCCCACCACCTACGAGAAGCGTCAGCGAGCAGACGACCCTTGCTGCCTGCAGCTGCTCTGTACCGCCCTCTTCACACCCATCTACCTGGCCCTCCTTGTGGCCTCTCTGCCCTTTGCCTTTCTCGGCTTCCTCTTCTGGTCTCCTTTGCAGTCTGCCCGCCGGCCCTATATCTACTCACGGCTGGAGGACAAGGGCCTAGCTGGTGGGGCAGCCCTACTTGGTGAATGGAAGGGCACAGGGTCTGGAAAAAGCTTCTGCTTCGCCACTGCCAACCTCTGCCTCCTTCCTGACTCACTTGCTAGACTCAACAATGTCTTCAACACCCAAGCACGAGCCAAAGAGATCGGGCAGAGAATCCGCAATGGGGCTGCGCGGCCCCAAATCAAAATTTACATTGATTCACCCACGAACACCTCCATCAGTGCAGCCAGCTTCAGCAGCCTGGTGTCACCACAGGGCAGTGACGGTGGAGCCAGGGCTGTCCCTGGGAGCATTAAGAGGACAGCCTCTGTGGAGTACAAGGGCGATGGCGGGCATCGCCCCAGTGATGAGGCTGCCAATGGGCCTGCCTCTGGAGACCTGGCTGACAATGGCAGCCTTGAGGATGCCTGCATCATCCGCATCAGTGGCGAGGAGGGCGGGCAGCCACCTGAAGCTGGAGAGCCTGCCACTGGGAGCCAAGCCAAGAATGGCGGAGGCCCAAAGGGCCAGACTCCCAACCACAGTCAGCAGGATGGGGATTCGGGGAGCCTGGGCAGCCCTTCAGCCTCCAGGGAATCCCTAGTGAAGGCACGAGCTGGGCTGGACAACAGTGGCGGAGGGGACCCAGGGGCCAACAGCAAGCTCCTATACAAGACCTCTGTGGTGAAGAAGGCAGCCACACGCAGGAGGCGGCACCCTGATGAGGCCTTTGACCATGAGGTCTCAGCCTTCTTCCCTGCCAACCTGGACTTCCTGTGCCTGCAGGAGGTGTTTGATAAACGGGCAGCTGCCAAATTGAAAGACCAGCTACATGGCTACTTTGAGTACATCCTGTATGATGTGGGGGTTTATGGCTGCCACGGCTGCTGCAGTTTCAAGTGTCTCAACAGTGGGCTCTTCTTTGCCAGCCGCTATCCCATCATGGATGTGGCCTATCACTGTTACCCCAACGGTCGCGGTGGTGATGCCCTGGCCTCCAAGGGAGCGCTGTTTCTCAAGGTAGGAGGCATTGGCCCAACCTGAGGGCCACATGCTAGCTGGTCCCCAGGCCACAGGAGAAGGTGGGTCACAGAGGGGGAGTCTTCCTCCTCCTGGGGGTTGAGGTGGGAGGCAGACAAGGGCTTTCATGGAACTGAACCAGAGGCTCCTAGCTCAGGCACAAGGGACATACAAACACCGAGGCAAGAACCAATGCCCCAGGTCCACACAGACCTCAGAGATTGGGACCAGTTCTTCAGATCTCTGAGCTGCCATTTTCCAGTCTGTAAAATGGAGACTGGGTGGATGAAAACCACACAGCAACCCTGGGAGAGGGCTCTGCTCTTATAGCATGTAGTGACAGTGGCCCTGGTGATACCAGCAGTGACTGGAGGAAGAAAAAGGGGCAGAGACCAGTGCAAAGCAAAAGCAAAGGCAGGCAGGACTCTCGGGTCCCCAGGGCCATGGCCACACCCAGCTTGCTGAGGCCACCAGCTCACTGGCCTGGACAACCCTCCATCCTGATTGTTAGCAGCTGCTACACCAGGCTCTCTGCCTACCAGCCCAGGGCTTTGCTTCCATAGTCACTAATTAAAGTGAATCATAATTATTTCTGCTAATTTGGATGCAATTGGAGGAGTTTTTAGACCATGGTAATTTGGTCATTACACATTATCATCCACTGAGCTGGAGATGCTCAGAGCATCAACTTTATGTTTTCTATCCAAAAACCACTCTCAGTCTTTTGAGTTTTCTGGAGCAACCCTTGGTCTGCTGATACAGAACAGGGCTTCGTGCCCCAGAGACAGCAACTGCTCTGGGTGTGGGTTCTCTCCCTCTAAAGAGAGAGATGTGACCAAGCAAACACAGCAGGGAGGGCCATGGCCCAGAGGCAAGGGCAGGTTTCCTGGCTTCTCAGTTCCTGTCTCAAAGCCACCACACTCAGTCTGTCCAGTAAAATGTTGGTGTGTGAGCTGGTACCAGATTGTGTCCACAGAGCTTCCTACAGACAGGGTAGTCACACAAGGGCTCTAGCTCCCAACTACCAAGTATTCAACATCTTAAGTCACCCACCTTGTTATTCACAACCAGAGATGCTGAAACTGCATCAACTTTTCTGACAAATAGTCAACCTTCCAGTTCTGGCATATGGCTCATATGGTTCTGTTCTGGACGTATATTTTTGTCTCAGCAACCAGAGTGAGGAAGAAGAGGGGGATATGTTGTGAGGCTCAGGGTGTGAGTCCATACCTCCTCCCACACACACACCGTTCTCTGATGGCTTTGAAGCCAGAGACCAAGACCACCCCCATATCGACTTCGGTGCAGCTCAATCTACTTGTCCCTTCACCTCCTTCCTCCTTCTGGCACCTGTGCCCACCATGATCAACAAGTCTTGCTACAATAGCCCCTCCTCTGCAGCTCTGTTCTTAATGTTCTTGTTTCCTTTTACCACCTGTGCCTCAAATTTGTCTGCAAATATGTTTAATTTGGTCCATGCCATTAAAAAATTATTTCTTGAATTGGACAATGTTTTAAAAAGATATTTCACATAAATCCTAGTTTGCAGTCTCTCTCAACACCTTGGCAGATGTGGCAGTGCCTGCCATGTTTCACACAGCTGCAGGCAGACACACCTGGGGGTTGGGACAGCCTCTGTGTGGCTCTCAGCCTACTGCCCAGCTATCTTGCACTCTGGGTGTCCCATCAGATACTGCCCACTTAGCCAGCACTCTTCATTGCCCAGCGACCATCACCCCTGCTGCTTCGCAAGCAGTGTGGCCTCGAAGCCTCCATATCTTCCCTTGCTGATGACCTCAGCTTTTCCCAGCCCAGATCTCTCCCTATAACCTCATTCCTGAAGCTAGCTGCCCCCTGGACACATCCCATTTACCCCCAAACTAAGCCCAGAATCTTCCCTAGGAATTCTCATCCTGAAGTCCAAAGAGGCCACCTTGGCTGCTCCTCATGCCCACCATGCCTATCCTGGGTGATTGTTTCACTTTTGGATACCCCTGGCTCTGCCCTGTGGCCAACTCCACTACTTTTGGCCTAGGCTTCATCACCATGTTGGCCCAACTGTGCTTATGGCTGCCTGCCTCTTCTAGCCTGCCCTCCCTCCTCACCTACGTTCACCCCCATGGAGAGCTCAGTCTCCCACCTATTCCTCGCTGCAGCCTGAGCTCTGCCCCTGCTGTGCCACATTCCATGCTCTGCTGGTCTTGGTCCTATCCAGCATGGGTGGCTCACCTCTGTGGGATTCTCAGCCTATTGCCCAGCTATCTTGCACTCTGGATGTCTCATCAGATACTGCCCTTAAGAGCAGATCAGTGACCTGGGAGCACACAGAAGGCCCCAGCTCCCCTCTGTTGACCTTCTCCCATGGAAGAGGACTCAAGTGTTCTTCAGGGAGTCAGGCCCAGCTAGGAGGGGTAGGGTTGGCAGGAAGGGTGCTGCCAGTGGAATTTTTCACCTAATTTTGCCCAGCCTTGATGGTGTGCTCTGTGCCACTTCAGATCCTTTGGGGAGCTGACTCCTTGTGAAGGAAGGGACTGGAGTCCTTTCTGCCTTCATACAACAGCATTTTCTGGACCTTTTACATTAAGTCTTTGCCTATCAGAACTAAAAGGCACAGCCCTTGGTGTGATTTGTTTTTGTGAGAAAAACACGACTCTGTGGCTCCTAAGAATACAAGTCAGGAGTCAGTAAATCCCAACAAATAAAGTGAGTTCTGGTGAGATCAGGGATGTGTGAGAAGTAGCACTTCCCCTCTGGCCTTCTCAGCAGCAGGGTGGGGCCAATCCCTTTCTTGCACATGTCCCCTGAGCCAGGACTCAGCACAAGGCAGGTGATGGTGTTAGTGCTGAGTGAAGGACAGGCTGACATTAAGATCAAATGAGTGGCTGGAGGGGCTAGCAAGATAGCTCAGCAGACTAAAGTGCCTACTTAGGCAAGCTTAGCAAACTCAGGGACAGTGGTTCAATCCCTGGCACCACATGCTGCCCCAGCCCCACCTGCAGGGTGGGCTGAACCAGCCAAAATCCAGGCATGATGGCACCATGCCTACAATCCCAGTACTGGGGAGGCAGAAAGCAGGAGAATCAACACAAGTCCGAACTGTATAGTGAGACCTTGTGACAACCAAATACATTTTTAAAAAAGTGGCTGGAGAGAAGCAAGCAGAGACACTGGTAGCTCAGAACAGGTGTGGATCTAGTGTGCCTCCATCTTACCCATCTGAGCCTTGACACTCATGACTTCACTTCTCTGGGCCTCAATGTACTTGTCCATATAAATGGTAGCTTTTAGTACTATCCTCAAGGTTGATGTGAGGAAGCACTAAGTCAATGTGCTTCCATTGAGATGAACCCTGGAGCCATATTGCCATCCTGTGCCCTTTCTGAGCACTGCACTTCTTTGATAGGCAGATCAATGACAGGTGGCTTCAGAGACCTTCCAGGGGCAGATGTACTGTTAGGATGCAGTTTGGATCTGGGAGATGGAGAAGTGAACGGTAAACATGTCACTTCAGAAAAAGCCCCAAATTCAGACTACAGAGCCTGATACCAAATACTCAGACATTATTCCCACAGGTGCCAGAGAAGGGGAGATGGGCATCTAGGCTGGGAAAGGGAGAAGCTCTAGAAAGCCACAGCTGCATCCAGATGGAGAATACTGACTATCCAGCTTCAGGAACAGGACAGATGGATGACCCCGGAGCTCTGGGGCCTGCAACATGGCTACTGTGGGTTCTCAGCCAAAGACTGACAGGGCAGTTAGGTCCAACAGATGACCTCCCCAGAGTCTCTGGGTGAGGTCTCAGTATCCCAGGAAATCCAGTCTAGAATGCAGTAGCAAAGTTTGGGGAGGGTGGCTCAGGCTCATCATAGAGAATGAGGAGCTAAGAGTGGCCTCAGGGGACAAGTTCCCATGGTGTCGCTGGGGAGCAGCCCAGTGAAGGACTTCTCAAGTAGCCTCTAGCAACTGTACTGTAATCAATAGGTCT
>PVKA01045903.1:0-15261 GCA_004027165.1 Ctenomys sociabilis | reverse complement strand
ACAAATACATTACCACCATTTCTAAAATTTTACGTTAACATTAGGATCTTTTCTCTTAGTTTTACTTTTTCTTTTTTGTTTATTTTCATATTGAGAATTGAACCCATGGCCTTGTGCTTTCGAGCCGGGTGAGTTGTTGAACTATATCTCCAACCCTTTCATATCTTATTGAGAAATACAACAAAAGAAATAGGTGGGACTTCCACTGAAATTAAACAGCATACATGAATTTAAAATATAATTTTAAATAAATCAATTAATTTAAAATGTGTGGCTTTATATCACATGTTATATATACATATATATATATATACATATATATATATATATATATATATATACTGCACAATATTCTGATCATATAAATGAATATTTCTCTATTTCCAGTCTTGTTTTATGCCTCTTATGAAAGTCATGACACTTCACATGGAACAAGTGAATTTCATATTACATCTACTAATAAAACTCTAAGATGTTTTTTAGAGTTTAAAACAGTTGTGAGACATGTATTTTCACATTTTGGCTATGATGAATAATGTTTCAATGAAAGTCTGTGTACAATTTTTTGTGTGAACATAATTTTTCCTTCCTGTTGAGTGGATACCTCTGAGTCGAACTGTTAGCTCATATGATACCCCTCCATTTAACTACCTGAGTAACTGTCAGGTTGTCTTCCACACTAACTACTCTATGTAGCATTTTTGCTAATAGTACCTGAGTATTCAAATTTCACCACCTCCTCTCCAATACTTTTTATTTTCTTATTTTTTTTCTAGCTGTCCTAGTGGGTGAGAAATAATATCTCGTGATTGTGAATTGAGGTCATCATGATACTTTTAAATTAGTTATTGATGGGGCTGGCCAAATGGCTCAATATGTTAAAGAGCCTGAAAGCAGGCACAGGGGCTGGGGGTTTGATCCCCAGGCCTGCCATGCTGGCCCTGTTCTGGGAGCATTCTGAGATGGCAGATGAGACTGAGTGTGGTGGCTTGTGCCTGTAATCCTAGCACTTGGGAAGCTATAAACAGTAGTATCACTGTGAGTCTGATCTAGTAGTAAGACTCTAAACACTCTGTAGACTCTTCCCTAAAATACAATAGATAAATAAATAAATAAGTTACTGCTTTTCTAAGGTAAAGCTATAGTAACTCATGTCCCCACTACTAATGTCCTCCTGTGCCTTTATCAGACATATACATTGGTTCCTCCTACAGTGAATATTCTTGGCTAACAAACTGCTATCCATCGTTGACATCTCATGAGGCAGTGCAATGCACTTCTTAATAATCCAAGTTCTGTGTCCATTTTTCCTGGGGTCTAATCTCAGCTTCATCACTACCAACAAGTTCCCTTGACCAATTTATGCCCAAGATAAATTGGGCATAAATTTTGGCCATGCCAAAGTCATGGGTATCTGTTACATCTTGGATTAATGGGTGTGATTTATGCAAGAAAGACAAAAAGGAATGATGGGCACAGTGGTACACTATAATCCCATCTAAAGTTTTAGATTTATATCTGCAAAATTGGCTCATTGTTACAAATAGCCACTTGCGTTTAAAATAATATTTTAAGTATGTATGTATAATTTTCATGATTTTCTCCTTTAATAGCTTGTCTTCGATTAGCAAACTCAATTGTGTTTTTAGTCTTATCAAGAAAATATAACCAGAAGTGATTTTTGTATTCACTTCTTATACACTTAAGCTTTTCAATTCATTCATTCATTCATTCGTTTCTTTGTGAAAGAGTCTTGCTGTGTCATTCTGGCTGGCTTTGAACTCACTGAATAGCCAAGAATGGCTGTGAACTCCCAACGGTCCTCCTGCTTCAGCTTCTGGAGTACTGGGATTAACAGGCATACATCATGATGCCCACAATTTGTTTAGCCAATTCTATTTGAGTTTCAAGAAACAAGTGTTGGCCTCCAATAGTGACGAGCCAGTAAATGTTCAATAATTGGCTGTAGAGGAATATGTACATATATACATATACATATATGTACACACATAGGTTTATTATGCATTTTATAGCATTAAGATTTATATAAATTTCTTAAAAGGTTTAGATATAATTTTACTGATATAAGGAATTATAGCTCACAATTTACCGTAAAATAGGTTTTGTTTAGTGTTCTGCATGGACAATTGCTCTCATGGATTGTTTCCATTAAATTTTTTTCAAGCTTCCATATTTGTAGCCAATCTATGACCAATTCATCCCTGCATTGCAAGTGGAGTTACAACTCAATTTGCTTCTTTCAATAGATTTATTGTCAGCAAATTACATACATGATCTATGGTTAAACTCTTTCTCACCCGTGATCAACAGCAGGCCAAGGACATTAATCTGTAATATCCAGAGCTTCACCACTGCCAAGAGTCTGCTGCTCAAGACGTTGTCCAGAGAAATCTGCCTGTATTTGGATGAAGTTAGTCGCTCCTGTTGCTTTCACTACAGAATGAGAAATTGAATCGTTTAGCAGGACAGTAACACCTCAGATAGTGCGCCAGTACCATGGCCAAATGCAGGAAAGGCAGCTACCAGGAAAAATTAGCTTTTATTTTTTATTTTACTCTCCTTACCTTTGCCATGTAGCTTTTAAGTGTCTCATATATATCGGCTCTTTTTCCAACATGATGTTTACAAAACTCATATATCATTCTCTACCTGTGTTGTTTATAATCCTTCCACCAGCTTATATATATATTTATATTCTTTATACAGACTCCTCTGGGCCCTATTCATAATCTTTGTAACTTGCTTCAATGATAAAAATGTCCTCTTCAATCATATAAAATTAAAAATGTGAAATTCTCTAAATTTTTCTCCTGTTCCTGGCAGCAAGTTTGTCTGGTATCATAGAGAATTTTTCTTCTCCTGGCATGCACTATGTTTGCAAAGAGTTGATTTTTCTCCCTTTGCTCCTCTTTACATATTGATTTATAGCCAAACATGACTTCTAATTCTTCCAGGCAACAATCAATTTCTTGAAAAATTTAAACCAAAATAAACAATAAATGTGCCATTTACTGTACTTTTGTATTGTTTCAAAGAGAAACCCAGGGAAGTTAATTTACAATTTCCTGTGCTTTGGTTCTGATATTTCTTTTTTTTTTTTTTTTTTGTCTTTTTGAGACAGGGTCTCACTATGCAGCTCAGGCTGGCCTTCAGCTCACTGTAGCTCAGGCTGATCTCAAACTCACAACAATCCTCCTGCCTCCGCCTCCCGAGTGCTGGGATTACAGGCCTGCGCCACCACGCCCGGCTTGGTTCTGATATTTCTTCACCGTGTTTGAAAAAAGTAAAAGTAAACACAAGTCCCACTAATGATTTATTTTTCTTTTTAGTGTCACCCAGAAACCAATGGAAAGAAGAGCTCTTTGCCCCTCCTCCCTGGAGCTCCTGGTTCACCAATCACTTAGGTCCTTGAAGTGTATCTGATGCTTCCGTGTGTCTCCAAGTGCCGGCTGGTCTCTCCTTCACTGTGGCACTCACTCTAAGTGAGGAGACCTTGGGGGGATCTTACTGCCATCCTCTCTGATGACTTCCTTGGCAGCTGCTCCTTCTCAGGCAAGGAGTCTGATTTATAGGACTTTCTGCTAGCTGCGTTCCCAGAGGCTTCTAATAGGGGGATGGTTTTCCCTACACTCAGGGAGGTTTATCCGTAATTTCACTTCCATTCATCATTTAAATAAAAAAAAAAATTGGAGAACTGACAAGCTGATATACCCCTGCTGAATCTGTGGTTCGCTGGAAATCAGTCAATTTTAAAATATTATTAAGAAGGAAGACCAAAAGGAACCAACCTGAATTTTAAAAAAATCATTTTAATTAAGAGTCACTCTGAGGCAAATGAGCTGTTTTATAATGAGCCAAACATGGATGACACAGACAAAGGATCTACAGAATAATGTACAGGACTACAAGATAAACCCTGAGAGGACTTCAATGACCACATAGGAAATATAAAGTTCGTGTTGGTATATAAGTCTTGATCTATTTAGGTCTTAACCATCCAGCAGAAAAGTATAAAAGTATAAAAATGAAGTATACATCGTGAGCCCATAATATTAAGCTGAGCTGTACATGGCTATGGTCAACAACTTCTTTGAATAACTCCCTATGGTTGCGGAATGCTGGACTGTGTTGGATTGTGGTGTTGAGTTCAAGCACCTAAGTTAGTTGAATGACAATGGAGTGCCCACCTTTGACAGGTGTAGACAAAAGAAGGGGTGTAGAAAGAAAAATTCATGATGTGTGTGTATAGACAGTACAGTTTTGATAGATAATGCTGTGCTTCTACATAATTCTATGAGAGGCAAGATCTGCACTAATGGTGGTTGCACAGGATATTATGTTGGCTTCTAGTACTACGGTCATCCACTAGGAAAATAATTATTGAATTTTTGATATAATTCAGGTATAAAAAATAAGATAAGCAGCTACACTCTTAATTCACTGATAAGAGATATCTGCTAAAATAATATCTATAAATATAATATCATGTATGCACCTTGTACAATATCAAAACATTATGAAAACAGTTTGCAATGTATTAATTTATCGAATCTGTATTGTTAAAGTGTCTTGAAACTGTCTGATTGACATTTTTAGTTCAATATATATATATATATATATATATATATATATATATATATATATATATTGAGCAAAACAAGGTTTCATGAGCAGTCTTTCCCGGTGATTCTTAGAGAAACCCTGAAATCTTCTGAGTGAGCTAGATGATACTATGGGACTGAAACATTTCACCTTTGACAGTTGAAGGAGAAATCAAAGAATGTGTGAAGAAAAGACAGAATGAAATTTTTACTTCAGTTATAGAAATAGGAAAAAACCCAAAGTGGAGCAGAAGGTCTAGCTGACCTTGAGCTTTCATAAAATAATCTAGTTTCCCTTTTCCTTCCCCTACTCCCTCAAATAGATTCCTACTGAACCAGGAACATTTTTTTGATGCGCAAATTAATTCTTTTACAGTCCTGATGGTCAAACATCTCATAGAGGTGCTACAGCACTAAAATCAAGGGCTACATTCTCTGGGACCTGTCTTCCAACCTTTTTGTGCTTTGAATCTTTGTTGGGTTATCTGCATTCATGGGTTTGTGGCTACCTCACTCCCAGCTCTGCCCCTTCCATCAGGAGCCCTCACCTCTCCTGACTCACCCTCCCTTCTGAAGAAGACTGTGGTTGCACTGGGCTCTCCAGGATGCTCCAGGATAATACCTGCACCTCAAGATGCTTACCTTAATGTATATGCCAAGTCTCTCTCGTGATGTAAGGTAACATTCCCATATAGGCATCATTGAGGGGTCATTATCCCACCTTCTGCATGTGTTCTTTGCTCTGGAAAGCTCATGTTGTCATCTCTGTGTGTTTGCATATGTGTATTTACTTTGCCCTCAGAGTTATCATGAGTAAGAGGTTTTTGATATTCTGTGTTGATTAATTCTGAGTTGTTTTTTGTAAACACACACAGTGATTTCTGGGACAAAATTTGAATATATGGGATTGTTCATCTTATCATATTATAAATAATATCAGGAAAGTCAAAGTATTCAAATAAATTTGGCATTAAGAAACAAAGGCCGTGTGTATAAGTATAGTCAGAATTTTATTTTGTACCAAGTAAACAGAGAGTTATCCTGGCACCTAGTTGACTGGAGCATGAGAGACAGCTAAAAACATATGAGTTGTACAATAGGACATTTTTCTGCATGGCAGAAAGGATTCTGACAGTTATGGATTAGTTATTATTTTATCTAATAATTTAGGGACCTCTTTTGAGTATTAATCTGATGGAGGTTCTATGCTTCCATTTTATGGTAACAGAGGATAAAGTATAAGTTATTCTTGGCCTCTCTGATGAGTCTTTACCAGTTCTTTGTAATATGCACTATTTTATTCCATTTTCTATTGCTATAATGAAATACAGAAGATTAATTTTTGCACAGTAAGTTTGTTCTGAAGTCTGGGGAGTTCAAGGGTGAAACACTGCATCCACTGATGATTTCCTTGTGGTGGAGACTCTGCAGAGGCTTGAGTGGCACAGGCTATCAAATGGTGACTTGGAACATCATGGCTAAGGTCTCTCCTCCTCTTCCCTCAAGGCCACAATTTCACTAAAGGCTTTCCCTCTCCATGGTCACATCTCACTTTAATGACGTCTCCAAAGCCCCATCTCCAGGAGCATACTGAGTGTAAGTTCCTTCCTTTTATTATATCTCAGGGAGGATTAAACTTTAATGTGAGTGTTGGAGGAGACAGTCAAGCCAGAACACACAACATGAGTCCCAACCTCAGAAAGTGGGGCCTCTTATTGACCATATCTATTTATTGGCTTCTACAGAAAATTAGATCCTCCACCTTGCTCTGAAACTGGTTCAGGGTAAATAGTTGAATTGTTACCTTATTTCAATATGTAGCATCTCTTTGAATAGGATGTACAATTATGATCATCTAGTTGAATTTTACCTTCTACAAAATTTTTGTATCTCAAGACAATTATAAATGGGTTTATGCTAATGATCAACATCAGTAATGGTTAGTGAAGGAAAAGCTATATTATCTGCTAATGAAATTTATCAAAGACCAGGTCCAGCATGCAGTATAATAGTTTTGTTCTGAGGTAAAAGAAACAAAGCATTTTCAGAAAAGACTGAAAAAGAGTACATCAGGATGTACTGTGGGGGCAAAACACCCAAAACAAAACAGTTTGCATGAGGACAATGACAGTCACACCAGAAAATAAACTAAAGTATATTTTATCAGTCAGATGAAATGATCTGAAATATGTCTTCATTCAACAAAGTTTCACTCCAAGACATGTTCTCCTGTCTCTGAGGTCCATGTTCAAAGCTAGATGCAACAAACACACCATCCTTTGACATTGTTTGAATCGAACTCTAAACTCTGGGCAGAAGCACGAAGCTGCTATCTGAGCATTTTGGAAAAATAAAAATAGCTGACAGACTAGAAAAGACACCACAGTTTGATGTAACATGACATTGAGAAAGGACTTCCTTATGCTTCCTCCCTCTCGGATGATTCTGCCTGGACTCCAAAGCAGGTAGAACCCAGAAGTTCACAGCAGTGGAGAAGGAAGAAGTTCCAAAAGAATTTCTTTCTTACAGGTCTGAGAGACAGAATAAGACTTCTAAATGCTATGTAGAATAAGAAGAATTGCAGCCTTTTCAAGTTGCTTCCTATCCAAGCCCTGAGAGTACCATGACAGCACAGTAGGAATGAATACAGTGGCAACAGTGGTTGAAATGGGACCACACTAAGGTGGAGGAGTCACTGTCTAGAAAAGCTGTAGGTCCAAGAGTGCAGGGTAATTTTTATTACTGTTTCACTTTCCTCCTGCTTCTTGGTCCCACTACTACAGGTTGTCATAGAAATCCTCATGCAGAACAGAGAAAATGAAGCTGGCTTTCAAGACAGAAGGAAAAGAGGAGGAGAAGATGGGCCATAAAAAATCAAAGAGATTGAAGAAAAGGAGTCAATATGGAGATCCATCCTATAGTGCAATTCAAGAATTTATAGGCTGACTTGAAAACTGTTCATGGCCATCTGTAATCTTAAACAGCTTGCCATAGGTGCAGAGAAATTCACTAAAGGACAGACCACCATGCAAGGCTTGGACTGGCCACTGGGGTTACATACAAGGAACAGACCAGAAACACTGCATACTGATGGAAAAAGTAATGGAATTGGTATCATGGCTCGAAATTGGTGAGTCAAGAGTTGCAGAATGAAACTATCTAGGTCAATTTCTGGCTTTATAAAAGGTCAATTGTTTCTATAAGATTTAAATAAGACACACTATCTTATAATATTCAAATTGCCTTAGATGCAGTTCAGAATGGCTCAGCAAGTAAGCTAGGTAAATTTCAGCTCAAACCAAATGAAAAAGATAATTTAAAAAAATGTTTTCAACCATGCTTTAAGAAATTGTGCTGAACATTCTTGAAGTAAATAGAAAGATTAAAAAACATCTCTTAGCAAAGAATCAGAAAATATAAAGAAGATCCAAACAGAGTTGGTAGCTAAAAAGGTAACCTAGATAATTCAGTGGATGGAATTAGCAGCAGAATGAGAATTACAGGATAGTCAATGAGTTTGAAGAGAGAAATTATACAGGCTGAACAGCATAGAACAAATAGATTTCCAAAATAGGCAAAAATACACAACCTTTAGAAAAAGTAAAAGGCAAGTGTCATCTGAGTCCCAAATGGACAGGACAAAATATGTATCATAGAAAACTAGCTTGAGAAAAAAATGACTGAACTTTTCCTAAATTGGGCAAAAGACATAAAACTTACACGTTAGCATGAAGAAAATCTCAAAAGGGATGTCAAAGAAATCTGCAACCACATTATATTCTAACAACTGTGAATTAAAGAAATGGAAGTAATAGTTGAAAGCATCCACAGAAAAGCAGTGAACTACCTGCAATGCTTAGAATGATAGTGTGTTCCTCATTGGAAACCTCGGAGACTACTGGAGGTAAAAGGCAGCAATATAGATTGAAGATTTAATAAAAAGAACTGTTCATTAAGAATAGTTTTTCTTGGTCTGGGGACATAGCACAGCCACCTAAGTACCTGCCTGGAAAGCACGAGGACCCAAGTTCGATCCCCAATACTACAGGCTGTGGCATCCCTGGAACCCTGGGTGCATCATGTGGGCCCTGAAACTGGGCATAGTGGCCTGTAATCCCAGCCCTGTGGAGGCTGAGATGGAAGGATCACTATGAGTCTGAGCTGCACAGCAAGATCCTATACCAAATAAATAAATAAAGAAAAATAATTCTTTTTTTTTTTTTTTTTTTTGGCAGAACCAGGGATTGAACTCAGACCCTTGCACTCACCAGGGAAGTGGTTATTCTACTGACCCATCTCTCTGGCCCTAATAAAAATAATTCTTAAAAATTTTTTTTCTAGAAAAAACCCTTAGAAATAATACACCATGTGTTATTGGATAGAAGAAAACTGAGGATATGTCAATAAGGGAACTGTTATACAAGAAATACGAAAATGTGTTCTAATAGAAAGAAAATATCAGGGAGAAACATGATAATAATAAAGAATGAATAAAAGAAATGGTAAAGTTGCAAACAGATACATAATTTTTTTCTTATGTTCTTTAATACATTTATCCCACTGAAAGAAAATGCTATACTACTTACCGAAAGAGTTTAAATATATATAGGTATATAATGAGTATGATGAAAGATGGAGAAGAATAAAAAGAATTATATGATGGGAAGATTTCCACGTGTCTTGTGAAGCACTATATTATCAATTTTAAGTAGACTGTAGAAATTACACTTGTGTATTAGAGTTTATAATTTCTAGAACAAGACTAAAACAACTACATGAAGAAATGTAAACTAAATAGAAAATTTTAAATGAAGTTCTCAGAAATTCAAATAATTCAGAAGAAAGCATAAAAAGAGAAAGGAATAAAAAAATGAAGCAAAGTAGGAGCTTGGCATGACAACACACCCTTTTGTTTCCAGCCTCTCGGGGGTCTAAGGCGGGGTGGTCACGATTCTGAGCCCAGCCTGAGCAGTCTGTTGACTTAGCAAGACCCTGTTCCAAAATAAAAATTAAAAAAAAAGAAAAAGCCTGGGTGCCATTTAGTGTGATAGTCCTGGGTTCAACCTCTAGTAACACCAAAAAAGAAAAAAATAATTGTTGGCTTAAACTCAAATCCTATAAAATAATTACATAAAACATAAGCAATTTAGTTTAAGCAATGTAAGTGTAAAAGTGTAATGTACCATTTACAAAAGTTTTTCGGAAGATAAAAATAAAGTTCAACTATAAACTGTCTAAAGAGAGTCCATTTTAAAACAATATGGATAGTGTAAAAGTTGCAAGGTGTGCTTCATAAAACAATGATAGAAGAAAGATGGTGTTGCTGTATAAAAATTTTAAAGAGTAGGCCTCAATGCAAGGAAAGTAGCTGGATAAAAAGGATCAGCACATAACCTACTAAACATAATACCCTAAATGCTGACATGCTTAACAGCAAAGCTTCAGAACAGAAGGGGGTGGTGGGAAAGTGGTGGAAATAAAAGAAGAATTATAGACAAAGAGCTCACAACTTTTTAAAATAACGAATAACTAGACATAAAATAGAAGCAGAAGAATATGGCAGCCACTTAGATCTGCCTCATGTTTGTCCACTGTTCAACCCAATAACAACAGAGTATATATTCTTTCTCAGTGTGCACGACATTTACCACAATAGACCACATTTTGGTTATAAAACAAACTTAGTGTTTTCTGGCCATGATGGAATGAAATGTAGAAATCAATAATAGGGAGGTAATGGTACAATCTCCCAACTGTTGAAAATTAAATAACACACTCTAAATAATCAATATACCAAAGGAGAAATCTAAAAGAAGATCGAAAAAGTAAAACAAAATGAAAAATATTTCACAGTCTGTGGGAGACGCAAAATATCCTCTGATCACACAAAGACAGAGGGGTCTAAGAGCTAGTTTCTCTTTGTAGGATTGGTCTGCCAGACAGAAGGACTGGAACAGAGATGTGGAGGAACCAAAGCTGTGAGTGGAGGCTCTGGCCGTCCTCAGGGAACATGGCTAAGCTTAGGCAAGCTAGCGTAGGGTAGATCTACACAGGGAATGCAAACAAAGCAAGACATTAATTTACAAAAAGGGAAAACACTTTATAAGCAGGGGAAAGCCTTGCTTCTTTGGATCTTGTCCTCCTTCACTATCATTCAGGGCATAATAAAAACATAAGCTCAGATTTCTGCCTCTTGCTGGTGAGATGCTCAGAGGACATGGGCTGGAGTACTTGAGTTTTCAATCACTTTGGTGGTAGTAGAACCAGTGGCAGTGGCTATAGCTGATAGCAACAGAGATGCAGTCACAGCCATGGTGACTTCTGTGCTGTGGACTCGGCTCCTGAATTCCTGCTTCTGCTGCTTCTTTCTTTATTCTTGTATTTCTCTTTCATCCTTCAGAACTTGTTCTGGGATCCTGCTGGGGAGACAGGCCAGAGTTCTGTCACTCAGCAGAGCCAGCAAGACTGGGCTCAGTGCTCCTGGCTGAGCTTTCTCCAGCCCATGTGGTTTTCTCCCTCCGCAATGAGTAGTGTGATCTTGCTCCTACTATTGGTGATCAGAGCTTTGATCTGTAAGACAAGGAGGTGAGGCCAACTTTTCTTCACCTCACTGCTCTGTGGAGAGACAAAATAGAAGGCCTTCCCCTCCCTGTAGTTTATCAAGCACTGTTCCCCCTGCATTGTGGGGGAAGCACTACTTCCTGTAACATAGCTATGACCCGGAGCAAAACTGACTCCAGTGTCCTGTCATTACCCTTGATAGAAATTCAAAGAGGCAGTGAAATGATTAATAAGTTTAAAAAAAAAAAGGCCCCTAAAATCCACCAATGGAAGCACCTCTCATTATTCAGTTAAAAGTGAGCTGGAAGTCCCCAGTGGATCCTTCAGAGCAGTATTGAAAACCTTACAGTCTCTATTTGCCTCACTGTATCAAGTTTTTAATGCTTTGGCAGTTGAGTTACTAGAACCCACTCTGTGCGTATTTCCTTTGCTCAAGTGTGAGTCATATCAGAGCACCATGGGCAGTGTTCTAGCAGGTGGCTTCCTCCGGGGAAATTCCTTTTTCAGCACCCACCTGCCCAAGTAATCTACTCAGGTATCTGCATCTCAGCATGATAGAAAGAATTGCCTTACACTTCCCTGTACTCCCAGTGTTACACTGGAGTCTGCATCCTCTGGGAAGTAGAGAACAGCTGGTTGCTCTTCTCCACATAATTATCCCTCAGGAAATCAAGTGCTTGTGCATAGTATTTATAGTACATATTGAGATGGCCAGGGCTGCCAAGATTCTTACTGCAGGATATTTTTGCCTACCATGGTCTGAGATGATGATCCTGATGAGTTGTTTTCCATGTGTGTCAGGAGGGCTGAAATAAGAGACCTGTCATCTTAGAAATGTCTGGGTGAGCATTGTCTGTAGGCTGGCTGCAGAATCTGTTGGTGCATGGAGCTTTGCCTCATACCCTTGCAAATTTACCTAATGCATTTGCCAAAACACTCTCCCTGTTTTCAGCCTGTGCCTTCCAAATATCTCCTCAGTTTCTGACTTTCTGAAGCCTGTCTCTTCTTGGGTTTCTGAATGTGGCTCTGCCTTGCCTTGTCACACACCATTAGCTTGCCTGGTTCCAGTTCTCTTTGTAACAACTACTTTCAAATCCTGAGATCATTAAGTTTCTAATCTTCTCCAAAGAAAGGACTGTGTTTGGGTCATGGGGGCTGCCAGTGCATGATGAAATTTAGCCAGCAGCTTTACCTTAATCATTTAATTTTTCTAAATAGTCTCCCTTTTGTGCATTTGGATTTTACTTTATTGTTGTAAAATAGAGATGATCAAATAGCATTCCAGAACTGTTGACTCAAATGAGCAGAGAAGACCTTTGCATGTAGATCATTAAGAAAAAGCTGTACCTAAGACTCAGGAGTGCACAATGGCCTAGACAGCAGTGGTTCTCAAACTTTGGCCTATTTCAACCTCACCCAGAAAGTTTGAGAATATGCAAAGAGCTTGATTCCTCTCAGATATTTTATTTAGTAAGTCTGGAGTGGGGGTCAAGGAAGTACCTTTCTAACATTTCCAGCTCATTTTGGCAGTATTATTCTAGGACTGCACTTTGAGGATAGCTCTTCAAGAGAAGCTTTGTACTATCTGGTTTCAGAGTTGCTATAATAATTCGCACAAGGTCAAAGAGAACGCACTTGTGGAAATGTTGCATTCCCAGTGAGTTCACCAACTCAATCTGGTGACTAAAAGAAAACCACACGTGTTGCATGACTACAAGTAAAGAGTGAACAAGGGACACCTGGCAGACACGATGCAATGTAAGGGAAACCTTAGTTGACATCAGTTGATTCTTAGTCTGCATAGCATCTTTCTTACATGTTCTGTTAAAGGAAATCTGTTTCCAAAACTGCCACTGTTTGAGAGAATATACAGTAGTATAACTATAGCACTATGGAAATTAGTATGGAGATCTCTCAAAACACTAAGGTCTTAAATTCAACTTGACCCAACTATACCTCTCCTGAGTATTTTCCTGAAAGAGTTAAAGTCATTATATCACAATTGTACACACATACTCATGTTTATAGCAGCACAACTCACAATAGCTAAATCGAATGCTTCAAGTTTATCATTCTTTATAGCTGAGTAATACTCCATTATATAGAAATACCACATCTTTTTCAACCATTCCTCATGTGTTGGACATCTTGGTTGTTTCCAAGATTTTGCTATCATAAATTTGTGCTGCTATAAACATAGGTACACATATATCACTATGATATGATGTCTTCAGTTCCTCTGGGAAAATTCCCAGTAGGGGGATAGCTGGCTTGAATGGAATGGGATTTCCAGTCCTTCTCTTTTGAGGAGTCTCCACACTGACCTCCACAATGGTTGTACCAGTCTATATTCCCACCAGCAGCGGAGAAGTGTTCTCTTTTCCCCACAACCTCTCCAATATTTGTTGTTGGTTGATTTGTATTATCTTAATTTGCATTTCATGGATGGCTAGCGATGTGGAGCATTTTTTCATATATTTATTCGCTTCTTTAATTTCACCCGCTGAGAAGTGTGTATTCATTTCATATGCCCATTTCCGGATTGGGTCTTCAAATTTGAGGGCCCTGTTATATCTTAGTTCTTTATATATTCTAGACAGCATACCTTTGTCTGATTGCTTACTAGTTAGGATTTTTTTCAAAACCTGTGGATTCTCTTTTCACTTTGTTGACAATTTCTTTTGATGTGCAGAAACTCCTCAAGAAGAATCGATCCCAGTTGTTGATTCTTTCAAGTATTTGCCATGCAAATACATGTTTGTTCATGAACTCTTTGCCTACTCCTATGTCTTCAAGAGTTCCTCCTTCTTTCTTTTCCAGGAGATTGAGTGTTTCTGTTTTAATGTTTGGATCTTTAATCCATTTTGACTTTGGCTTAGTGCACGGTGATAGAGCTGGGCCATGTTTTAGTTTTCAGCATGTAGAAAGCCAGTTTTTCCAACACCATTTGTTAAAGAGGCTATCGTTCTTCCAGTAAGTGTTTTGGCCCCTTTGTTGAAGATTGGGGTGGCTCAGTGTGTTTGCAGTGGTCTCTGGGTCTTCTAATCTATTCCACTGATCCTCAGGTCTATTTTGTTGCCAATACCATGTTGATTTTATCACAGTGGCTTTGCAGTATAATTTCGAGTCAGGAATTGTGATGCCTCCTGTCTTGTCTTTGTTGGCCAGGATGGCCTTTGCTATTCTAGGTGTTTTGTGGTTACAAATAAATTTTAGGAACTCTTTCTCTAGGTCTAGGAGGTAGCAGTGGCCTCTATGTTCATCAATACATGAATAGATTAAAAAAATAAACACAATGTAGTGCTACTCAACCATAAAGAAGGATAAAGTGGACTCATTTGTAGGAAAATAGTTACACCTCAAGATCATAACACCAAGTGAAGGAAATTGGGTACAGAGGCTAAAAATCATGTTGTTTCTTTAGTATGAGAGATTTCAAATATAAATAAGTTTAAAAGCAAAGTAAAAAGGAGGTAGTAAGAAAAAGCTTATAAGGAAATGAAAGGGGATCTATGCAGGAAGATGAAAAATGATTAGTATGTGACATGGATGTGTACCAGTTCCCCAATATAAATGTAGTTACCAGGTATCGCAATCATATACTAATAAAAAATAGGAGAACCTACTCCACATAGTTTGAAAATAACTTTTGCTCTCCTTCCAACATGGGATGAAGGCATGACCTTGATTTCCCCCCTCTTCTAATTCTACATCTGCCTGTTCACTGTGTTTTGCTTAAGGATGGACACAGCACTCAAGTTGGTACATGAGCACAGTGCCTGGATCTTGCTGGGATGCTCAGAAAAGAGATATTCTTTCTTATTGAAACCAAGTATTTTCCACCAAGGGGAGAAGCAAAACAAAGCCACCAAACCAAAACATAAAAACACACGGAGACGTAGAAAAGGAGAGTGGTGACGTGGAAGGACTGGAGAAGTCCTACAACTTGAGTCCCTGGTCAGTCAGCCACCAATGAGTTGAGCTGCATAGTAACTCTCTCTCTCTCTCTCTCTCTCTCTCTCTCTCTCTCTCTCTCTCTCTCTCTCTCTCTCTCTCTCTCTCTCTCTCTCTCTCTCTC
>PVKA01045902.1:0-15263 GCA_004027165.1 Ctenomys sociabilis | reverse complement strand
CCTCCTTACCCTGTGGCCTCCTCCCACCCTGTGGCCTGCCCCCCAACCCCTGTGGCCTCCTCCCACCCCTGTGGCCTCCTCCCACCCTGTGGCCACCTCCCCACCCTGTGGCCTTCTCCCACCCCTGTGGCCTCCTTCTACCCCTGTGGCCTCCTTCTACCCCTGTGGCCTCCTCCCACCCCTGTGGCCTCCTCCCACCCCTGTGGCCTCCTCCCGCCCCTGTGGCCTCCTCCTGCCCCTGTGGTCTCCTTTCTTTGCAAGGGTCATGTATTAGCAAAGATGAGCAAACTAGTGCTTTTGGGCAGGCTCTTGCTGCTCTTTAGGGGTTATGAACACAGGATGGTTTAGACATTTTTAAATGGTTGAGGAAAAAAGCAAAACTAATATTACATGGCACATGAAATTACAGTTTCATTGTTTGTAAAGTTATATTAGACTATATCCATGCTCATTTTGCATCAGGGCTAGACCTGGCTAAGCCCAGGATTTGATAGTGGAGACAGATTTTATACCTGACAATGCCAAAATAACTTATGCTCAGATCCACAACAGCAGAAGCTTGCTGGCCTTGAGTTCAAAGACACCAAAGGAAGTGCTGGAAGTCTTCACAATAGGAAATAAAACTTGCATTAGTGAAATCTTCTAAGATGTAATGAAGAATTAAAAAATGTAGTAGGTAAGACAATGCCTCGGGTTAAGAAAAAAAAAAAAAAAAGACGGTAAAATTAAGCATGAATTACATGCCAGGCTAAACACTTTGCAAACACAATGGCTTCTGTCTGCTTGCATCCTGGAAGGACTGCCCCTGGGCAGTGCCACCGTCACTTGGAGATGTAGCATCTGAACTGCACGAACTGGGTAGCTTTCCTGGATCACTAAGCCAGCAGCAGACAAAGCCTGGACTTCACTGACATGAGTTGAGCTCAAAACCACATTCCGTGGTCCAGCTCGGTGGTGTGCTCCTGTATTCCCAGCTGCTTGGGAAGCTAAGGATCTCAGGTCAGAGCCCAGCCTGAGCAACACAGTGAGAGCCTGCCCAAAACAAAGACGCCACATTCTTGGCTGAGAGTATAGTTTAAGGGCTGAGCCAGGCATAAGGCCTTGGGGTGGATCCCCAGCACCAAACACAAAACAAATCCAAACTATAGATGTGGAATTTCAGGCATGATGTACAGATCACATGGCATCCACAGGAAGGACAGCAGGAGGGGGCGCAGAAGCAGCCTGCTGGCTTTGCAACAAGCTTTCCCGGGTAAGCAGGCAGGGGATGTGAAGCCATGAGGCCCGGTGCAGACTTGCATGGAAGGTCTCTGCCTCCACATCGCAGCGTGGCTGCCACAGCTGAGAGAGAGCTGGGAGGGCTGGCTCTGCTTCAGCATTATAGCTGCATGTGGTCCTGCCAAAGTGGCCCAGACAGGACACAGAACTTCAAAGAAGATGGGAAAGTGGGGTTTTTCATGGATCCATGACCTGCTAACTTTGTTGTTGGAAAATGAATGCTTGGGTTCATAGAAACAGGATGAAAGATTCCAGAAAACCTGACCAGAAGATAAAGAAAACTGAAGCATCATCATACCTACAGCAAGAATACATGAAAGAAATGACATAAAGGAAAAAATAGAGAGCAAAGGTTAGATATGAATCAAAGTATTATTTTAGCAGGGAATCTGATCTAGCACACACTCTAGGCTTTGAGAAAGAGATTTAGAAGAGGAAAAGTGGCTGATGAGAGGAAAATGTCTTTAGGGCTTATTATAAAAACCATATGTACTAGTCATCTTTGCATTACTATAACAAAAGACTTGAGCCAATAGACTTATTAAGAGAAAAGGTTTGACTCACAGTTCTGGATGGTCCATTCTAAGCTCATGCAGCTCGCTTGCTGTGAGCCTTCTGTAAAGGTGTAAATAACAATGGTGGGGGCATGTCAGATCAAGCTGCTCATCTCTTGAGTCAAGAAGCACAGAGAGAGAGAAAGAGAAATTGAGATACCAAGATCCCACAATCCTCTTCAAGGCCTCTCCCACAATGATACAAACTCCCCACTAGGCCCTACCCCTGACATGCTCCATTGCCTCCCGGAGCACTCTGAGAGCAAGCCTTCAACACATAGCCCTTCGGGGAGTGTGACCAGCACTGAAACTGCAGCACAGGGGTTCTGGATGGGCAGTGATGGGGGCACTTTAGGTTGGGGTGACTGGCTGGAAGTGACTGCCATGAAGGTGGGGCCTACCTGTGTCTGCAGCACCCACTGCTTCATCGGTGGGTGCCAGCCAGGCCCAGCCCACCCCACTGAGCTGTGTCCAGAAACAAACGAGGGGATGGAAGCTTAGACACATTCTGAGGTGATGGCAACACGGAGTGCCTAACTGGACATGCATGTGGGCTGCAAACACGTGCGCTTTCCGCCACTCTATCAGTCAGTCTTCCCACTGGTGGGCATAATGCCAGACTCCCACAAACCGAAAGAGGGGGCTTGATTTGGCTCACACTTAGGGGCGTTCGGTCCGTGGTGAGTCAGCCTACGCCAGGAGCACCGTCATGGTAGAAGGGTCCTGTGGAGCAAAGCTGCTCTTCCATGGAGGCCAGGAAGCACAGAAGGGGTACAGCACCAGAGACCAAGGGCCAGGGCCCAGAAATCTCCCTGGCCACCCAGACACACCCATGAGCATACTCCCCAAGTCCTCTGCCTAGCTCCTGAGCCAATCAAGTATCAGACTCGGGCTTGCTCTCAGTAGGCAGCCCACGATCTAGTGGGGGTGTGTCATGGCCACATTCTCTAAAGCCAAGAACCTTCAACTCAGCTGGTGCTCTGGCTTGAATGCATCTCCCCAAGATTTAGGTATTGAGACTTAATGGCCAGCGTGACTGCATCGGGGGGCGGGGCCTTGGCAGGCGGTTAGTCAAGAGGCTCCTCCTCTGGTGGTGGTTTTTCTTGCAAAGGTTTCCAGGGCAGGGTACAGCTCTCTGGCCCCCTGCCTTTTGCTATGTAAGTACGTGGCACCAGGAATCGCACTGTCGGCAGAGAGCAGCTCTTATTGAACACTCAACCCCTCACTGGGTCTGGACTCCATACTGGGAGCAAGTACATTTTTGTTCTTACTAAACTACCCAATCAGAGACATTTTGTTAGAGCAGCACAATGATTGCTAGCAAATAATGTCTCCTTGCAGATAATTTATGGCGGGCTGCAGAGCACACTCGCATTTACGGCAGCATGTCAGGCGACAAGATTGTAAAGCTAACTGAAACGGATAAAGGGACACGGTGCCCCCAGTCTTTCAGTGCCTGCAGGCTGCACCTGGGTCAGCGGGAGAGCAAGCAGCATATGTAAGTCAGGGGGAGAAGCTGCAGATGGTGCCCGGGGACATCTTGGTCCCTGTGCCCGGCTCCTGGGAGGCACAATCAGCTCCAACGAGTTCCAGCTCGGACAGTGAGCACCACACAAGTGACAAGCTCTGTGCCAAAGCCTTCATGTTGGACTGTACTGCCACAAATGCAGTGAGCTTCGGGGCAGCTAAGCCCCAAGGTGCAACTGTCCTTTTTCCGAGCGGCAGGGCAGGCCACTGTGACTGCTCACACTTTGGTGGGCAAGTGCCTTAAGCAGTGGCTCCAACGCCTCGGAGGAGGGGGCTCCCCCTCCCCAACATGCACACTCGAGCAGCATTTGATGGGGCTGGGAAGGGCTGGCCTGAATTCCAGGGAGACCAATTCAGAGCTCAGTGCCCTCCACCCCACTCCCACCACTTAAAAGAGGTTGGTGGGTGGAGGAGTCCTCAGCATCTCTCAGCTTGTGAGAGAACCGCTCTCCATGCTCTGGCTATTCCCTTTACCAAAGTGGTTCTATGCTGGCAAAAAGTGGAAGCCACCACACGCTCATCAAAGAAATAGCTCCAGGACACAACAGAACACCCAGGCTCTGGCCTGCCCATGGGAAGCAGTGAGGACGCCCTGAGCTCGACCCACTGCTCAGGGTGGCCATGGGGCCCAGGTCCCTGTGGCAGGCAGTGCGCCGGACTCTGTGGGCACCAAGTGGTGGCGGAGACAGAGCACCTAGGCCCAGGGAGCCAGGCCACCGAGGCCGCAGCATAGCTGCTCCTGCTCCAGTCTCAAGTCAACTTCTGGGATGAACATAGAAAGGGAACTGTTTCTGTGTTCCCCTCCCAAGAGCGTCCTGCCCCACCTTGGCCTGGCGCTTCTGGCTGACTTCCTGGGCTGCTAACCCCAGTGTCTGTCTGTGGCCACCTATCTGTCCAGAAAACGCCTCAGCCCCGGCATCACCCACCTTAAGGGCCAGGTCTCCCTTGGGGAGAGGGACCTCTCCATGCTGCTTATTTTCTCCACCTTCACATCCCACTATTTTTGTTCATTGTTTTAGATTTAAAATACCAAACTTTATTAAACCCCCTTGGCTGGGGCCGCCATCTGTTCCAGCTGTCCTCACCTAGTAACTTTCTCGATTTACCACTGGATTCTAGTGCATTTGTGGAGCATTCCAACTCGCATTTCAAATTTCATCTAAGTGAAACACAGAGGGACAGAAGGCCTCCCTGCTGCAGACCTCAGCACTGCACGCCAAGAACATGGGCACTGACTTGCTCACAAACAAAGCAGTGTCTTGGGGGTGCAGACCGACCCTCAATGCAGCCTGTGGGGTGTGGAGAGCTCAATAACTGAGGCTCTGGCCAAATAACAGAGCCCTGATGTCCTCACTCGCTTTTCCCAGACAGGGAAACCCTCCCCACCTCACTGGGGTAGAGGCAAGGACCGGAGGGGCTGTCCTTCCCAGAAGCTCAGAGGGACCTAAGCACATGGCAGGAGCTTCATAAGCATCAGCCATGGTTCTGCCCACTATTCAGAGTATCTTGGGATACAGCATGGGGAACCCTTTACTAAGATGCTTTTCTGTCTCTCAAAGGTCCGGATTACAAAAGGGACCACTTGCCTAAAATTCAGCAACACACCTCATACATAGGAGAAAAGTGTCCAGAGTCAGAAAAGACCGGAGACCTCCAGTACCTATGGAGGCCTGCCTCAGACTGGAGTGTGCCAGCCAAGTACAAGCACGAGTACGTCGGGGAGGTCGGCTGGGGCATCCCCAAGTACAGCTACATCAACAAGTCAAGATGTGCGAGTGGCTTCCACATCAAGGTACTGCTGTTAACTGTAGCTGTTTGTGGTATCTTTTTCCTGGTTTAAATTCTGAGCTTGCTTCCACAGGCGAGGTCAAGGGCTTGAAAAAGGATGGGCTTTGAGTTCTGCAGAAAGATAGATAGGTGCACACGTGTACTTGCTACCACAGCGCCCCTGGGCCCTCTTACTCCAGAGGCAGTGTGGGAGGACAATGAAGGCACAGACACCCCTGTAGCATCAGTGTGTGGCTGTAGGCTGCAATTACAGCAGCGCCTACGCTAAGGTCCTCACCCTATGGCTTTTGGGGCAGGTGGAGTGGAGGAACCCATGTGGGTGGAACCCACAGGCACAGTAGGAATCGCAGGCCTCCAAATGCCACAGTTCTCAGTGCGAGGCCTGGTCCTGCTGGCAGTCAGTGTCTCAGGCACCTGGTCCCATCTCTACTTGGGGACGTGAAGAGAACACATGTGTCTGCAGAGAACACAAGGATTTTAGACGGCAAATTGGAAAATTCAGATACCTTCTTCCAGCGGGCCTTTGAAGGGCCTGAAAACTGCACGTTATGCAATAGCCAGGTTTCCTTGGATTCTGAGGTCAATACGGTATGGTCTCCCACTTGTAAAGATTAACAAGAGAAAAACTTTTGGCAGGCCCAGTCTTGGGATGGACAGGGGCAGAGCTGGAGGCTCAGACTGGAAGCTGGGCTTCATCTGGGGCCAGTCCTGTGATACACGCAAATGAGTTTGCACCTCTGTAGCCCTCATTGCAAGATTCTAGATTCTTGTCTTGGTTCCACACCTCTGAACTCTGAGTATCCATGGTTACTGCCCCTACTTCAACTGGGCATGGTATAGCACACTCCTGTAATCCCAGCTCTCTGGGAGGCTGAGGCAGGAGGATTACAATTTTGAGCCCTGCCTGGGCAATTTAGAGACTTATGACATGATCTCAAAATAAAAAATATAAGGAAAGGTCTGGGGGTATAAGTGCATGCATAGACCAAGTTCAATTCCCAGTTCCTCAAAAAATATCTCTTAGTGTTCACACTTTGTATTTTTCATCATGAAATCTCTCTCTTACTGGGCTTTGGTAAGCATTAAGCGTGCTGATCTTTGTGCAGTCCTAGCAGCACTGCCCGGCAGCCCATGCAGTCCTGCTGTGAGAATGCAGGGCTCACACGGAGAGCAGTGCCCCCCGGGCCTCCGCGTTGCAGGAGCCCTGCCGACTCCTCTGTATTTGGTTGCCGGCACGGGATGGGGCCTCCCTGTAGGGCCCAGGCCAGTTCAGGCGACCCTCCTGTCTCAGTCCCCCAAGTGGCAAGGCCTGCAGCCGTGTCCTACCTGCCGTGCCTGTTGTCGTATCTGATGTTACTCAGCATCAGTTAAACAGAATGAACGTTCAGGCCCTGAGCTCATAGTCCATCCCACGGAGGCCCCCGCTGCTCCGACGTGTGAGTCAGCAGCTCAGGGCACGTAAGCTGGTCTGGGGCAGTCCAGGCCTGTAAGCGCAGCTACACTCGGCCTGCTGGGTGAGCGCACTCCTGACCTTTCAATGCCTGGGACGCTGCACTCGCTGATCATGAGCTTTGAGGCACAGAGCCCGGCACATGCGTGATCGCTGGTCCTGTTCACTGGACTGCTTTCTAGGATATGTCTCAGCTAACAATCTGGATCATGGCTACAAGGAGGTGGAGGGGGGTCAGCCTCTTTCTGTGTAGGAAGGCGCGCCTCCTACACTAGCTGGCTTCTGGCAGGAAGATCACAGCTTCCACGCTGAGTGACTCCTGAGAAAATTCCCCCCACATAACAGGCTCTGTAAAAAAAAATCACAAGCTGGGCTTTCTCTTCTGGATTTTTGTGTGTTTAGACATTTCCTCCTTACTGTTACAAGGCCATAAAAATGCGTGTGTATGGGGAAACAGTTGTAATAATTCCTGTGGTTTCGACCCCTGGCTAACTGAGAAGCTTTCTTATTTTCTCTTTTTTGGGTGCTTGATGACTTCTAATGGTCTCTCAGCCAGTCACGTCTCATCATCCCAGCCTGTCTTTAATCCAAACCTCAGCAGGGTTAGGGACTCCTTGATGCCCGTTTTTCTGCTCATCGTGGCAAAATGATTGAAGTCATTTGCTTTTCCCAAGAAATGATGTCATGCTGGACCCAGTCACTAACTCTTCACTGGCCTAACCCCAGAGACAAGATTAAATCAATCAGTCCTGATATACATGTTGCAACCAATACATTGCACTGTAAACAGCTTTTAAAACTCCAAGGAAAACTGTGGACATCATTCACACATCCATATGGGATATAGTAACTACCATTTAGAGGCTTTGACATTTCTGCCTCATTTTTAACTGCCACAGACCTGCCATCATGCACTAGAGGCTTCTGTGGTTCCAGGACATTGGAACAGATTTCCGAGGAGATGTTGAATGTTGCCGTGGCTGGTGGGGTGAGCTCATTCTCAGTGCTGTGGCTTGTGAGAGATTCTTCTTACTGTGACTTTGGCTAGAGAAGAAAAACACAAAAGAGCTGCGGTGGAAGAGCGCTGATGAGGGTGGCCTGGTGCTCGCCTTCAGCTGCTGGTGGGAAGTGGAGCTACAGTGGGTGAGGCCCCTGGCTGAGGCCGCATGGCCTTACAGTGCCGAGATTCAGCCCTGCTAAGTGGGTTCCAGTTGGGACGAGGGTCCAGCTTCTTTCTGAAGCTATTGTCCTGTAAAACAGGTGCCAGGGTTTGTGCTGATGTCTCCCCAAAGCCTCATGAGGTCGCAGGGGCCTTCGAGGTTGACTGGATCAAGTGTGGATTGATTGGGGGTACAGTGCTGCGATGAAGAGTGGGCGATTGCTGGATCACCCCCAATTGGACCGGATCCTGGCAGCTGCAGGCAATACAAGGGACAGAAAGAGGTGTGTCCTGTCTCCGTTTCGCTTTTGTTGTCTTCCACCACATGGCCTGTGGCTGTGCCACCTCACCTTTGAGCCAGCAATAATGGATTAAAATGCCTATAAACTGTACACTAAAGAGACCCGCCCCTCCCCCGCCCTGTTGTCTTTGGCTATTGGGTATTTTTTTCCTGGTAGTGAAGAAAGAACTAACGCAGGGCGCCTGCAGGGCCATTCCAGTTGTCTCCTCCAGTAAGGCGGGCTTGGGCTCTTCAGGGCTCATCCAGCTTCGAACACAGCCTCTTTCACTTAGATTAATGAAGTCTTTAAGAGGTAGCACGCATATAATTGCCATAGCAATGCCTGGTAATAGCGATTTACAATGTTTTATTTAATAAGCATTTGATAGCCTTTCAAAACACACACACACTATCACGGTTTTGTGGAGGAGGGGCCGGAAGGGCTCACCCAGCGGAACTTCCTGTTCTTGCTGGAAACCAAACGCGGACAGGGTGTTCTCCCTTCCACAGACTCACTCCCAAGGGCAATGTTGCCAGTGAGGAGTTGCTGAGTGTGTATTATAGACACCAAAGTATATTTCAGAATTGTTGTGGGTTTTCCCCTTCTCACTTACCTTCAAGCTCATTTAGAACATCACAAAAGTAGCCGCCAGTTTGGAGTCTCATAAAAAATCCAAATCTCCAGATATTGTTAACATATAGGACATTTTTAAAAATTTATTTATTTGTATTTTAATTTGAAGAGTGAAAAATAGCAAAAACAAAGAGAACAAGTGACATAAACAGGGTAACATACAATGATACATGTTACAGATTTTCAAAACATGGATATATATATATATATATATATATATATATATATATATATTTTTTTTTTTAAATAAAACAATCCAACACAGATCAGCAGTCCACAACAAAAGTGGGTTATCCACAGAAGTTGTTGACTTGAGCCATTCACAGCTCATTATATTAATATAACTTTACTTTATATACCTCCATTTTTATACTTTTCTGCGGGATGGTTAAGACTGAGTTAAAGCAAGACCTATATAACAAAAAATGTAACCTTATCAGATAAGGTAAGTCAGTCAGGTACCCTCAGGGGAACCCTCCTGTAACCCTGTACCGCTCTTTGTAGATCCTTTATCATTCTCAGCCTTGTGGATGAGTCACAGCCATTCCTTGACCAATTTGCTCTCTGTGGAAGCCTGAGAGAAAGTTTTATCTCAATGTGACTCTCCTTAGGCACACTATACATCGTTGATTACATTCCTCTGTGACCCCATAATCTCCTTGTTCAGAAAATTTGGGGCACTACTGAGTTACATGATGTTACATTACAAATTCTCCTATGTCCTGAGTATTCACTGACCTTGAAAGGTTAGGGCCATAATGTTGGCTGACCTTGCAGCCTTTCTTTTTCTCTAATTTTTGATCTTCAAACTTAGGTTGTTAACCCTCCAGAAGAAAAGTTTATTATTACCCTGAAACATATGCAGTTCAATGTACCCCCACTATTAGTCTAAATATCAGACATCATAGGCATAACATGGAACATGTATTTTCCATCAAGTATTGAGATACTAAACTCTAAGTCATACTGAGTATGAAGAAGAGGAAAAAACTTTAAAAAATAGGAATGAACACTTACATATATTTACATAGATATTTAGAAATCCATCCATATACAGCATAGTAGCACTGTAGCATGACTGTGTTGTGACTTTTTTTGTCTTATTTTTCACTTACTACACTTTAAAAAAGGGCAGTATAGTAATAATTGGTATGTCATGACAAGAAGTACATATTTAGAAGACCAGAATGGCAGGCATTTAGAATGTGACCCTTTTAATACACTTTGTTAAATTCAGTGCAGTTGCTTGGTTCACAGGTATCAGCATGTATAGTTAGTTGGGGTGAGAATCTTACCACTTAACTGCTAGTTTTAAAAATCTCCTGATATTTCTCAGGATCATTGTCTTACTCATCTAGTGTGTATAAGTGAATGGTCTTGCCTCTGTCATGCTTCTCAGTGTTTCTCCTTGCCTTCTCAATACAGGAGATTTTTTAAAAGATCGTGCTTCGCTTTTTCACCCAAGCTATAACAGCAAAATAAAAAATAGCTTTTCAAACATTAGGTGTGTGTTCTCTTCCCAGATGAGAAAGCCTCATTCTCACTTCTAACCCCTTATGGTTGTTTGTGTCCTAACAGTTCATGGTTTGATATAGAAATATTCACATTAGCACCTTTCCTTCTTCGGTACTGGATGAAGCAATGCATTTCCACAACACCTGGGACTCTTGAGGAGTGTGGGACCGTGTGCTGGCCATCTGTGAGGCCATTTGTGCTGAGGTCCAACCTCAGCCTGCAGGGAGCAACCTGAGAAGAGAGGAAAGTGGGCAACAAAGAAAAAAGACTCAGAGAAAAATGGGGTTAGGGGGACATAAGAGCCTATCTCTTCAACCTGAGCAAAATCAGTAACCTTTGTTTATACATGAAGGGTTACATAAACTTTCTTTATGAAAAGATCAACAGATACATGTGGCTTTTCCTCAACAAGTGAGAAAGTCTAAATTTTGATTGATATGAGTACCCAGTGTTCCCAAGGAGTAGACATGGAACTTAACCTTCTCTCTTTCTGTTCTGAATATTTCTGCCCTAGGACTTTCTCAGCCCTGGGGGTGCTTTCTCATTGCCTCAAGATCTTGACTGTAAGCTTCCTTGTTATTGTTCAAGACTCTTGGCTTAAGCTCATCTCTGTTTGCAGGCTTAAAAGGTAGGGGGAGGTAGGAGTAAGGAGCCAATCTCTGAAAGAACCTTGTGCACCTATTCTGATTACACCAAAACCCAGGGGGGTCAACTGTGGCTCTCCTTAATGCGTGAGCCTGAGAGCCCCCAGGGGGCCATGAAGGCACATGCCTGGGCAGCTCTGCCTTGCAGGCTCTCCAAGCCCGACATGACTCTGTCAGCAGTCAGTCAGGTGATAGAGGGCTCGCCACACATTGGTTTTTTCCTTGGATATAACATAGTAACACCATGTTGATCTCCTTTACCCCAATGTTATGTCTCCCCCCCTCTCATTTTGTGAAGCTTAGCTTCACAAGTAACATGAAGGAAGTCATTTCCATATAAAATCTTAGTCCACCCTGAACTTCCAGAAAAATAAGAGTTCAGGATGGATGCTTGCATTTGCTAAGAGACCCTCAGAGGAAGAAGGGTGGGGTATTGCACTGGGCCCCACCTCAGCCCCAGGTTCAGAGCAGCTCTAGGAAGAAGAGAGCACCT
This sequence comes from Ctenomys sociabilis, assembly GCA_004027165.1. Lineage (NCBI taxonomy): Eukaryota > Metazoa > Chordata > Mammalia > Rodentia > Ctenomyidae > Ctenomys > Ctenomys sociabilis. The sequence goes on along the minus strand of PVKA01045902.1, from coordinate 3,941 downwards.
GGACCTGGATGGGGAAGGGGTGGACAGCCCTGTCCTACAGCTGCACTCTATGCGGAGTCTCCATGGGGGCAGTCACAGCTGGCTGGTGCAAAGCATGCTGGGTGCTTTTGCATAGAAGGGTGACTGGACAGCCGTAATGCACTGGATATTTCAAAATGCTGGAAGAAAGAGTTTTGAACGTTTTCATCTAAATAAACAGTAAATGTTAAGGATTATGTTCAGCCTGACTTAAATGCTATGCAATGCACACGCATCGAGCACAACACTGGAGACACACTAATATGCACAGTTTTTGTGTTTTTAAATTATCAGTTAAAAATAAAATTTTTCAAATGTTGAGAAACTTTTAAAACATAGGATAGTTATAAAAAGAACACTATGTTGAGCAGCTAGAGACCCTGGTGCATTTGACAGCGCCCCGGTGGCCTAGCCCTTTGCCACACACAGCATTTTCTGTCTTGTAAGGAGACTGCACAGCAACTGGAAAACCACAAAAGTTCATATTTTTTTAGGATGTGAACGGGGGGGGGAACCAGTGCCATGTGAATGATTTTATCCCTTTATTAAGGAAAGCTAAAAACACCCCAAGGTACTTGTTAGCTTCATAGGGCCTGATGTGACATCTCCATATGTGTCTCCATGAAAATGTCACCTTTCACTAAAAAAAGAAAAGTCAAGTTTCTTAAGATGACTAATTAGGTATCTTACAGATTTCTGGCAAATACTATTTGGCAATGACAAGGGCACGTAAAGTTAAGAAAGACAGGCCGTGCAGGCAGAAGCAGTAACACTGCAGTCGGCATGTGCAAGGGCCGTCAGTGCTGAGGCGGCGGCGGGCAGCACAAGCGCAGGCGGCTGAAGCACACAGCGCGCCTGCTGCCGAGCCCCAGCCCTGCTCCTGACGTTTTCAGATCGTCTGTGGGTCCTTAAATCATTATAAATTCCTGATGATAATTTTCCCCACTGTTCATACACAACACTTCAAGAATGTATAAAATGTGAACATATAAGACCAGGAATCTAAAGTTAGTTATTCTTTCCCAAGTCTGAATGTAGGAAATGAAGGAAAACTTAATGGAGAAAGCTAGAAAACTCCGTTTAATATAGGCAGCCCCTGAACTGGGTCTGGGTCCAAAGCAGTCAACACTGAAAATGCTGCCACAGGGATCCGAAGGCCTCCTCCCCGGGAGGGCTTGCAGCAAAGCTGCTTGGCTGGCACTGTTCCTGTTTAACTGTTTAGCATAGCTGTTGTCAGCAGGTGAGGGATGTAGTTCCCGGCCACATTCCAAGTGGCTTTAAGCCACTGGAGGTCTGTGTCTGCCACTTTCTCATAAATGGAACAAAATTCCTGCCATCCACAAGTTAGTAGAAGAAAGATTAATTTATCTTAGTGCGTAGAGGGTTGGTCCACGGTTAGCTGGCTCCAAGACACCGTAGGGTGGCCTGGCAAAGGGGAACAGCCCACGGCAGGAGACAGCACACAAAATCACGGGAGGGAGCAGGATATACAACATATATTTTGTATCACTTCAGAAAAATATGCATAATGACCTACCACCTCCCAGCATCACAACCAGTTATAAACGTCCGTGGACTGACCCGGTGTCACACAGTGACAGTCGGGGTGCCTTCCCAAAGTCCCCTCCATGAGTACATGCATCTTTGGAGAGACATCTAAGCCTCATCCAGGTCCAAGACCTGTTATATCTGGCTTTTCAACAGACAGCACCACCAGCACTCACTGGCCCACCTCCCAGGGCTTAGCCTGGGTGGATAGCTATCCCGGCAGGGTGAGAATGGGAAGAAAAGGTGCTCTGGCTTGGTGTGGAAGCCGGGCCTGCTATTCCAGAGCTCGGAGGCTAAGCAAGAGGATTGCCCTCATGAGTTCGAGGCCAGCCTGGACTATACAAGAGGTCGTCTCAAAGAACAAAAGAAAAAGGTGCCTTTTTCTCTCATGTTCTTTGTTGAGAGACCAAGTCACGACTGGAGAGGAGTAGATTCTCGTGTGTATCAGATTGGTGATTATTCAGCTTCTGGGCTTATTCAGTGAGATCACTGGAAAACTCTTTCCCCCTTTCCTTTTTTAAACTGAAACTTAGATAGGATGATCCTGTTCACAATGCCTGAGCCACCACCCCTGGCTGGGAGAGCTAACTGGACAGGCAGCTTGGGGGAAGCTTACTTTGTAACCTCAGCTCATTGGAAAATTCCAATGTAGGAAGCTCTCGGCTGGCTTTGCTGTTCTTGAAGCATCAACTGAGCAGCTGCCAGGCAGGCGCAGGGACTGCTTAGCCTGCACACTTCCCAGCAGTCCCTGCAAATGCAGCTCCGCAGAATGAACTCCGGTCTTTTGTGAAAAGAAAACCTCAGCGTCTCAAATTATAGACTGAATAAGGAAAATGCTTATCTCCCTGAAGGAGCAGGGCAGGAAATCACAGAATGCTGCCTTTCCCATGAGCATTGGCAAGGGGACTAGCATCATATTGCTACCCTGACAGGCCTGTTTGTGGCCTGAGTAAGAAAGTTGAATGCGGCTGACAAGAACCCAGGGCCAGCTGGAGAGCTGCTCCGTTCCCCTCCTTCCTCACACACAGCCACCCCCTCCTCCTCTTCTACCTCTTCTTTTTGTTACATTGCCTATTTTCTCAACTATACTGGGGGTGATACCACTTTTTTGAGAGTACAGTGGAGCAGCTGACCAGCAGCCACCCCTCTGCTCTGGTGTGCATCAGGGTCTGAGCTGCTACCCGCCTGTCTAAGCTGCAAGGGAGGCCCAAGCTCGTTTGTTCTGAGCTCTGAATGTGGCCGTGTCACAGGTGGCCTCGCCAGCTCACCACACTGCCCCTCCTCTGTGGCCGCACAGCAGCCCCACAGGCTCTGGTGCCCAATGCCAACTCATCCTGGGTTTTACAGGGCTCACCCAGTCAGGCTAAGCCTACCAAGGACCATGCACTCTTCCTAAAGTCAACTGATTTGGGGCCTAATTCCAGAGGCCAAACCTCTTCACAGCAGTGGTTGACTCTGGGAGAAAGAGCTGAGCAAGAGGAGACTGTTGGCTCTGTGTGCCACAGTTGTCACTTCAGGGGTTGCGAAAAGACTCAGGGATAGGGAGATAGTTCGGCCATCTAAGCACCTGCCTGGCAAGCATAAGGACCTGGGTTCGATCCCCAGTACCACATGCCTTGTTGACCACTGAGATCAGGTGTGTGGGCGCATGCTTGTAATCCCAGCACTAGGGAGGCTGAGATAGGAGGATCAGTATAAGTCTGTGTAGAGACCTGGTACCAGAGAAAGAAAGAAAGAAAGAAAGAAAGAAAGAAAGAAAGAAAGAAAGAAAGAAAGAAAGAAAGAAAGAAAGAAAGAAAGAGGGCTGGAGGGAAGGAAGGAAGGAAAGAGAAAGAAAGGAAAGAAAAAGAAAGAAAAGACTGATTCAGTAGCAGAATTGGATACAAAGTCAACAGAAAAATGAATAACATTCCTATACACAAGCAACTCACTGAGAAAGAAATTAGGCAAACAACACCCTCCACAACAACATCCAAAAAAATGAAATACTTAGCAATCAATCCAACAAAGGAAGTAAAAGATCTATACATTGAAAATTACAGTACCCTGAACAAGAAATCAAGGAGGATTTCAGAAAATGGAAAGATACTCCTTGCTCATGGGTAGGAAGAACCAACATTGTGAAAATGGTCATATTCCCAAAATTGCTATCCAGATTTAATGCAATCCCAAACAAAATCCCACTAGCATGCCTCAAGAACTAGAGAAAACATTCCTAAAATTTATGAAACCAGAAAAGACCTAGAATAGCAAAGGTAATTCTGGGCAATAAAGGCAAGGCAGGAGGCAACACAATCCCTAGTTTATACTACAAAGCTACTATGATTAAAAAAAAAAAAAAAAAAAAAAAAAAAAAAAAAAAAAAAAAAAAAAAA
>PVKA01045901.1:0-15262 GCA_004027165.1 Ctenomys sociabilis | reverse complement strand
GAATAAAGTTTCAGGCTGCCTGTTCCATGGGGAGGAACGCAGGCTCTACCTTTCTCTCTCCAGTACAATAAAAGTCGCTGACACAGGACTGACAGTCAGTGAACTGAGCTCACCAGAAAAAAATGCTGCTCCATTTGGGAAGACCTGGATTCCCATGGGGAAAATAACTTTCCAAACAGTCACCCTCCTACTAATGCTTTCTTTTTAAATCTTCATTTGCAACTGAGCAGACTATTAGCAAGTCTTTCTCCTTTGGTGACAGCCCATCACATTGCTAGCTAGGTTTAAAATGTATTCCCCTCCTAATTTGCCAACTAAAATATGTCACACCTACTCAGAAGAGCTCATTTCTTACTATCAATTTTGAATCCTGCATTCGAGAAAAATCACTGAAATAGTTGTCCCTGAGTATCTATGGGAAACCAGCTCTAGGAAGTCCATGGACAGCAAAAAATCTCTGAGTGCTCAGGTCCCTTTTATAAAATGGCTTAGGATTTCCACATGTATCCTCTACATGTATCCTCTCAAATATTTCAAGTCATCTCTGGATTATTTGTAATTCCCAACACCAAGTAAGTGTTATGTAAATTCATATTGTATTGTATTGAGTAGGAATAATAATAAGGAAAGAAGTCTATACATATTCAGTCCAGATGACATTTTTCCCCCAAAATATTTTCATTCCACAGTTTGCTGAACCTATGGATTTAGAGCCCAGAGACACAGAGCACTAAGTGTCACCATGTTGGGCTTTCTTTTGAAGATTAAATGAATTAATAATTCTAAAGTAATCAAAACAGTAGATGGTATACAGTAAATACCTAGTAAATGCAATTAATTGTAAGTGCAGCTTTTGAAATTTCTTCTAATTGGCAGGAATGTTTTAGAATAAATAACACTCTGGTTCAAATAAACTCAATGAAATTTGATAAAGAGGTTCATTCCACAGCCAGTGGCTTTAACTGCTGACAACAGCAAAAGTTCTGAGAGGGCACATGGTAAATGCCCTACTTGGGTTATTTCAGGAGACGTAAGGCTGGAAACAAGGGAGACTGCTGGTCTTCTTTATCAGAATGCAGAATAAAGAATTCCAGAATTCTACCTTTGTGTATTTTAATATAACTTCTTAAGAGTCCCAGCTTCAAAAATCCCCCTTAGGAGGTCAGGTACAGGAGGGGGCAGGGGGTGAGAAGCTGGAAGGGCCACAGCATGGACAAGGAGGCCCGTGGGTCCTCAGAGCCTTGCTGGCCACATCGTGAAGGGAGGCAGGCTGTATTCCACCTTCTCACTGGAAAACAAAGGTAGCATTGTCTCTCGAGCGCTGCAACAACTCTGGGCCTTGCCTGGGTGCAGCAGCACTGAGCATTCCAGCCCCTTAGCCTGCCCTTCCTGCCAAACTCAACCACATAGTAGCAGTCATTGCCCCTGGAGGAAGTCATAAACAGGGCTTAAATTTAGAATATTACTTTGCACAGCCAGTGTTCTAGGGACACTAATGTGACTTTGGTTGGAAGCGGGAGTGTTCTGTGATCAGAGGGCAGAAATGCAGCCAACTTGGTGGCGCTCGCATAGACGCCCTCTCCAGCAGGAAGGCTGGGGGAGGTCACTGGACAAGGGACCATTCAGGGACGCAGACCGAGGGGCGGACTGGCTCTCTCCGTGGTTTCCATCTGAGGCTGCTGATTGTTTTTGCTTAATGATATGTTGCATCTGGCTTAAAACTGACAAAGGTAGATCTGAAATCAGGTGCTTCAGTACTCAGAAGACCAGAGCGTGCCCCGGTGACACTAACCTGATGCTGAGCTGTTCTGAGCTGGGGAGACGGCACACGTATGTGCAGTAAGCACTTCCCAATCTTGTGGGACTACGAGTAGCTCTCGAAATGATGAAGTTCCGCTCTTTGCTGTTGCTCAGCTTCTAAACCCAGTGGTGGTCCGGGTTGGAAGCACACATCTCCCTCGTGCAAGCCCCACCCCCGGGACTGGGTGTGGCAGCGCCCACCTATAATCCCAGCTCTTGGGAGGCTGTAAACAGACAGATCAGTCCGAGTCTGATCGAGTAGTGAGACCCTGAACACCCTGTAGACCCTTCCCTAAAATACAAATAAAAAATAAAATAAAATATAAAAAGGAAGGACAGCTCTGGCGCAGCCAGCATGCGGCTCTGGCCCTCTTCACCCACTGCCTCCTTAGGCAGCTGCTTTCCCCGAGTCCTGCCCCGGGGGAGGCAGGCCCACTGCTGCCTCACGCAGTTCCCGTGGCACGATATGGGCTGGAGAGGCGGAGGGGTCTTGCTCTTGCTAATGACATCAGTGACTTCACGCATCATGGTTCTACTTTCCCTAGCACGCGTTCACGCTTGCCAAATCACTTCATTATCATAGCACGATGAGCTGGGCAGGAGAGGTATTAGTTATATTTTATCAATGAGGAAAAATAAGAAAGAAATCGATTTTTAAAAATTGCCTAGAGTTGTAAACTAGTATCTGACAGAGCTGGATTGATATCAACCCTTACTTTTAAAAACTATCTTTGTTTGGGCAAGGTTTTTCATCCTTGGCACTAGCAAATTTCAATGACCTTTTGTCTTAAGAGTCTGTCTTGTGAATTCGACAGAACAAAATCCCTGGCCTCTACCTTTCAGAAGTCTACTGAGCATTATCTCCCTATTGTGACAACAATAAAAAATATGTACAGCCCTTCCAGATGGTTAGGGGCAGTGCAATAAGTCTGAGAAAACCCTCTGGGGTTAAGGTACACTAGGGACAGCACTTACAATGCCAATAGTCACTTTTGATAGCGACTTCAGTAGCTGCTGGTCAAGGCAATTGCTGCTGCTCCTCAAACTCGGAGGGGTCTCTCTTCAGCTGTCTCTATTCCCTCAGGGCAGAAAACAAGTTTGCTCATTTTAAGGAAGTGGTAGCTTTTTAGAACTGAAGGAAAGGAGGAGCTGTCAGAGAAATGAACACAGGCCAGCTCCCTGCCTTTTCAAACTCTGGACATGTTCCGTGCTCCGTGTTTGAACAGGTCGTCCGTTCACGAGGTTCAAAGTTACATCATATGAAGAGGTGCACAAAGAGGTGTCTTTCCCCACCTTGGGGATCCCGCTAGAGTTCTTCCTGGAGGAAGCTGGGTGGCTTCTCAGAGTGGTTGTATGAAGAAGTGCGCATCTGAACAAATGTATTCTCTTATATAAAGCTGACTCTGGGCCACTGACTTACTCATGTTTAAAAAGCAGTGAAAGATAGCTTTTCTTATAACATGGTGGCGCTGGGCTTTCTTACCTCCCACCACATCACTGCTGCTGGACAGGTAGAGAAATTGGCTGAGATTCTGATATAAAGCAGCCATCGAGGTCTTAATAAAACAAGGGCTGGGGCTGTACTTCCGGGTAGGGAACTTGCCTAGCAGCCATGAGGCCCTGGGTTTAACTTCCTGTACTGCAATAAATAAATAAACAAATAAAAAATAAAATCAGGTTAAAGATACTAGACACTGGGGTGAAGAAACTCACACTTTGTGTGTCTGGATCTGGTCAGTTTCTTACCTGACATGATAGAAACCGGTTAAAGAGCCTCGGCAGACCCCAGCGGGTATGATGGTGCCCGAGGCAGAGGAGCCCTGCCTCCTCCCATCATGCAGCCTCTAGAGCCCAAATCTCCAGAGGCCTAGTGTGGGTGTGGGCCCAGGAAGCCAGAAGCAGGAGAAGAAGGGGCTGAGGGTGCCGTGGGACAGGAAGGGTGCAAGTGGCACCAGTCCAGACCCAGGTATCTGGGAAATGCTATCTAGTCCAACAGATCTCAAAATGAGAACATCCATTGGCCACAGACGAATTGTCTCTCTGAACCAAGACTTGGTAGTAGGTGACTCGACATATGTCCTGAGCCGCTCTGCCATCTGTTAGTTTTGGGAGAGTGGAGGCTGGGCAACTTTTCACATTTAGAATGCAGAAAACTTGGGTCTCTGGTATCAGTGTTTTGCCTGACTTACATGATCCTTAAAAATGAAGACATGTTATCTAAAAAGAATCCAAAATAGCAAAAATAAAATAAAATAAAATCATGTCCTGGCTCCTGCTTCCTTCTGAGACATTCATTTCATGAAAACAAAACAAAATTCTTCCTTTCACTTCTTTAGTTTCATAACTGGTAGATACTTAGAAACTTAAAGGTCAGTCATCATCATGACTTTAAATTTTTTTTTTTTTTAATTTTTTGGCAGAACCAGGGATTGAACTCAGGCCCTTGCACTTCCCAGGGAAGCTCTTATTTCACTGATCCTCCTCCCTGGACATTTAAAAAATATTCCTCCCATCTTTTCCTGCCCAAATTTTTACCCAACTCTCTGTTGTTCAACTAAAACAAAGTTTGTGCAGCTTGCACACTGCCCCTGGATTTGCACCCACATCTTGCCATCCTGCACTGCAACGTCACGCTTCTTCTCTGCCCTGTAACTATCCATCAGCCACAGGCACTCATTTCAGCCTGAGGTGCACTAAAACAAAGGTTCACTACTCATTTCCTAACCCACACCAGCACATTTCGGATGCCTAACAGCCACACGCAGCATGCAATGGCTGTATCAGTGCAGATTACAGAATATTTCCATCATTATAGAAAGTTTGATTGGATAACACGGGCTTAGAAGACAAAATTCAAATCCCTCAAACAAGCACCTAAGACTGGCTGTCACTTGGAGCCAGCCCATCCCTCCAAAATTCCATACTACTTTCTCTAAGCAATGACACATGGCTTTGATGAGGCCCGCCTTTCCTGTGTATCTGGCAAAGTATGTGCACCCCTGATCTGTGCCTGCATTCATCAGATTCCCCGGAGACAAATAAGTAAGTAAATGAGAATGTACAGTCTCTAAAGGAGTGGGACTTTATGTCATGACAAAAACAATGAGACATTATGAAATTCTGATCCCAGCCAAATGCTCTGTAGCTAACAAGCCTAGTAAAAGACCTAGAAGACAGTAATGAGCTCTAAGCTCATCAGGACTTGTGAGATGATTAAATGAAATTCCTCTAATCTTGGCACTTACTGGTCCTGATTTGGGTCATTATTTATTTGGGAACATATTTTTTTCCTGCAAAATAAATTGTGAGGTCATGGGAAACAGAAACGAATTCTTTTTTCTTTTTTTTTAGTGTACTTGGTACAGTGTTTCACTATGCAAGTCTGAAGCACAGTGATCCTTCTGTCTCAGCTTCCCCAGTGCTGGGATTATAGGCGTGCACCGATATGACTGGTCTCAGTGGTCAGCTCAGCACATGTTGGGGGAGGGGGACTGGCATGGCATTGTTGCTGGGGATTGAACTCCAGTCCCTGTGCTTGCCTAAGCAAGTGTTTAGTCTGCTAAGCTATCTTGCCAACCCTTAGAATGAATTCTTATAGGCATTTTTCCTGCAACCTTTTCTTCCTTGCCTCCCTTTTCAAAATAGCATGAATACTGAACATTATCTGACCTATTAACTAACTGGTCAGTTAATAGGCCAGATATTGTTCAGTATTCATGCTGTTTTGTTCAGTGGATAGCTAAAAACAAACAAATAAACAAACTTTAGACTCAGTTTTTGATTGAAAAAGGAGATTTCACATCAAAATCTTTATTGCTGGTTTCCTGAAAGAGCTGAGTATGTTGTGGAGCTGCACAAGCATTCATGCAAAGGTTGTTAGCTGGAGCGGAGGGCTGCCTGGCCTGTGAAGGAAGGTGTACGCTCTCTGGATGATCGCCTGGTTATTGGGCTCCTTGTTGGCTGCCTGGTCACTGTAGGCTTCTGCATTTACAACTCTTGCATAAGACATGCACTAAAAACTAAGGAGGAAACACTAGGCTCAGTAAACACAGCCAGACAGCTGTTAATAACTCTCTTAATGGGGCGATATGTTTGTTTTAGGGACCTACGCTCAAACTTCTTATTTCAATTCTTAGCTGAATACATTAAACTCATGGACTGAATTTAGCTCTTCTTCCTGAGCTTGCCAAGAACTGATCATGAATTAGGGAAATGGCCATGTGGAAGAACAAAAGGTCAGCCAGCCTAAGCAGTCATGTGCAAATAACTAGCAACTCAGAGCATCTAGGATTGGTCCACAAAAAGGAGAAGTGTTCCACAAACACAGTGTTCCCTAAAAATGCACGGGAATCATAACGCTCATGATGCTGAGTGTTGCTGGCAGCAGCTGGGGCTATACACAGATTCCTAAGCCAGCCTGAGTCACACTGGATTCCCCTCTTTTGATCATCTCATCACAGACTCCTGAGCCCTACAGTTATTTTCATGCCTTGCTTCCCCCAATCATTCGTACATTCTCAGGCACTCTTTTGACATCATTCTTATTCTTGGTGCAGTAGGTCAGAGGGTCCCTAACTTGGGATCCATGGGTGGCTTTACTCATCAGACATTCTTAAAAAACAAGTACATTCGTGAAGGTCAGAGCTTCAGGACTTGAAAACAAATTGAATAGCACAGTATTTGTCAAAGGACATGGTTCAGGAAGAGCATGGGGCCTTGGGGACCCGTATCTACTCTGTGAGCGGTCATGGCAGGTTTCCTTGTCAGGCTCAAAGCAGGGCTTTTATGCTTCATTCCAGTCATGAGGAAAAACTTCAAGTTACACAGGGCATTTGCGGCGTTGTGCTGGTAGGGACTGCATGTACAGGGAGCAAAGCTGATGTTTTTTTTTAAGACCATTAAGCCAGCTTCAAACACACTAATCATGCTGTTTAATCCATACTTGTCTATCTTATCTGAAAAAAAAAAATACTACAGAGATTCCCAAGGCTTTTAAGTGAAGATTTCTTAAATTTGAATAATATTATTACCTATTACTAATTTAAAGACTCTTTGATTACTGGAAATGTGGTTAATATGACATAAACTGTATTTTGTTGAACTTCCCCACATTTATAAAAGAAACTTCTCCTTTAAATGTGTATAAACCACATGGTGAGTGACTCTCAAAGTTTGCTGGGGAACAGCGTTTCACTTATCATCAGGTGCCCAGAATATACTTTTTCCTCATCTTTGAAAATAAGGATATTGGCCGGGCGTGGTGGTGCATGCCTGTAATCCCAGCACTCAGGAGGCTGAGGCAGGAGGATTGTTGTGAGTTCGAGACCAGCCTGAGCTACAGAGTGAGCTTAAGGCCAGCCTGAACTGCATAGTGAGACCCTGTCTCAAAAAAAAGACAAAAAAAAAAAAAAAAAAGAAAAGAAAAGAAGGATATGACTTGCTCCTCTCTTACGATATTTCTCCCATATTCAAACATGTTCAAAACTCCCAAGCCACCATTCCCTTCTTCTCAATTCAGCTTCTTTCCTCTGGGAAACCGTTCATCTCAGCCTAGAGATAATCTCACCTGCAATGGCAAATGTGCTTTATATTATCACCTCTCTTAACTCTATCACTAACACCTTCTCCAATTTGAAGATAGAGCCTCTTTTTTTTTTTTTTTTACATTTTTTTCTTGTCTCTTGTTTTCATTTATTACCTTTTATTTTTTTTAAACAAACATTTACTTGAGGGACAATATGGCAGTAATTGGTATGTCACGACAAGCAGTATGTATGTAGAAGACCAGAACGACGGGCCTTAAGCATGACTCCAGTATCACACATTGCTACCTTCAGTGCAGTTGCTTAGTTCACAGGTGTCAGCCTATCGAGTTAGTCAGGGTGAGAATGCTACCAAGTAACTGCTAGTTTCAACAACCTGCTGATAGTTCTCAGGAGCCTTGCCTTACCCATCTTGTGCATATAAATGTATGGCTTTGACCCTGTCATGTTTCCCGGCTTTTCTCCTTGCCCTCTCTTCATTGTCTAATCCTTAAGTTCTTGCTTTCCTTTTAATTGTGTTACACCTTTTTATTTTCATTTCTTCTTTTGAATTATCACACTAGAGAGACTATACGATATTTACACATGTGGGTCTGGTTTATTTCACTTATGAGAGCCTCTTAATGAAGAAGAATTAAATAGAATAATTCAGCCGAGCTTTGATCTGTCAGTAAAGTAACACTCTTAAGCGATCCCTTCTTCCTGCGGGGTGTATCAGCACCATGTCTCCAAGGACTAAGGCTCTAGGCATTGGTCTGCGTTTTCTGGTGCTTTTCCTAAAGAGGCCAGATACCTTCTCCTCTATCATTTATATTCTGCTTACCTTTAGGGATCCTAAGAAGACACATATACTTTTATAAATTGTTGCTGTGTATGCATATGCTTGAGTCTCTTTAACTTTTCCTTGCCTTTTGTGTAGTAGAATTGACTGCAACCATAGAATCTGATTTGTAGCATTTATAACTTTCCCAGCATTGGTGAGACAAATGTCCTGGGAGAGATGCTAGAGATGTTAACTGAAGAGTCTTAACTCTCTTACTGACAACCTGGTTCACTAAGTTCTGGGGCAGGGTAAAGTTAGAAAGCTCCAAGAGGCCAGGATCACATTCTCTCTATTACTGCTGTATCATGGAAGTGCTGCCGTGGGTCAGGATTCAGTCAGGAATCTTGGGGTACTTTGGTACTGATGAGAACACTGTGAGGACAGGACCTGAGGTAATGCCTGGCTGGAAATTTAGCCATTTCTCCAAGGGCCCTGATGTTTAACTGAATTTCCAAAATTCTGGTAAAAAAAGATATGACTGGTCTTTCACCTTGGTCTAACCATAAGCAATAGTGTACTGGCACCTGTGGACAGATGCATACATTTTACAAGATATAGTGTGACATCTTGGAGCTTTTAAATCTTCACCCAGTTTTTCCTCAAGCCAGTCGTCACTTTGGATGACAATACCCTGTTTGTATTTCCAGGTTTGGATAAGTAGGAGAGTCAGACATTAAAGATATGCCAATGAAAAGGGCTTTTTCTCATATAAAAACTGAACAGGAAATGTATCATGTTAGTTCCATGACGTGACTAGGCGCTCAGATAAGATGGTTCAAACACTTCACTACAATACTTATTGTCAGCTATCCGACAAATAGTAATAGGCAAAAAGAGAACTTAAAATATAATAAACTTTCAACCAAAACCTCTACTCCTGAGAGGATAGGAGGCAAGACTTTTTAAAAGCTACACTGTACAGTCAGTTCATAACGAAGAGCAGTGGTGCCTGAGGACAGTTTATTTTTGCAATGTTTTCGAACATGAGCTGGCTTGCTAGGAGCTCAACACTTTTAAAATTGAGCATGGTCAGGTAAGACACACAATGGTCAGGAGCCTACGCAGTAAATTTTGTGAGAAAATTGTGGAAGAGCTCTCCCGGGTTAGGATTGAGTCGGTAATCTCAGGGTGACGTGCGTTGGTGCTGCTGAGAAAGCTGTGGGGACCCAACCTGACGTAATGACAGGCTGAAACTTTAGCCTTTAGATATGAAATCCGAGAAGCTCAGCAAATGGGGGTGGATGGAGGACTCAACACTTAAAATCTGTAAAATTCAAGGGTAGAAAACGCTTAAAATTTTGATGAGACTAGTCAAGCAAAAGAGTCACGTATAAAGCAGAACAGTACACTTTATCCTTAGGGATAAGAAGGGTGTGCAAATAAACACTTTTCTATCAAGGAAAACTTTAATAGTGTTTATCATGATAAATACACTGGCAATAGATTAGCCCCTGCCATACACCTATCTTTTAATCACCAGGGCCTGTGAGTAGGTTATGTTATATGGAGATAAGCAGTTAGGGTTGGAAGGCAAATTAAAAGACTAATCAGATCACCATTCATTCATTGAAAACAGAGAGGATCAAACCCAGGGCATTCTCATAAACTACAGCCTACTCCCCTCTTTTCTTGATTTTTTACTTTCGAGACAGGGTTTCTCTAAGGTGCTATGTTGCCCAGGCTGGGTTCCGACTGGCTATCCTCCTGCCTCAGGCTCAGCGAGTGCGTGGAGTGGAGGTGTGCACTGCTGTGTTCATTTACACAGGTTCTTCAGAGGGTCAGGGTGATTCAGCCCAAGAAACACCCCCACCCACCATTGCTGGTTTTGAAGCAGGAGAAGGCCCTGATGTGGGGAATGCAGGCAGCCTCTAGAAGCTGAATCCAAAGAAGAAACTGGTGTTTCTCTGGATCTTTCAGCAAGCAATGCAGCTTTAGCCATCAGTGGGAGGCCTGTCAGTTGTCCTACACAACTACAGGACAGTACATTAATCTAGCCATCAAGTTTGTGGTAATTAGATACAGCAGCAACAGAAAACTAAGATCAACTTACAACTGTTTTGGAGGAAGAAAAGCCTCTAAAGATATCAGTGTGTCAAACAATACAACAGCGCTCCTCTTTTTCAGTTGAGGCAAGAATATAAGACACTCACCTTTTTATAGGTTTTTTCTTCGCTTTGTCTTCCAGGTGCTGCATCTTCATTTTCAGCAGCTGACGACATCTATAAGGGAAAAATACTGAATCTAAGCTCTACTCTGAAACACAACATACTAATAGTCTTAAATAAACAGTGCATTTTAACAATGTTTTTGTTGGTAGCACTGTTTCTAAGAAAGAAAGAAAGTCATTCTCAGAATACCAAGAAAAATTTTGTTCTGAAATCTCTCCAAAATGCATCTTTAGTTCTAAAGCATTCTAGTGGCATACTTAACTCTGTTAGATCAAGAAAAATGCTATAAAAGTCCAAGCATCTATCACATGTATAAATTTGTTCCTACAAAGCCATTTAAAATTTTTCTTCTGGTTATAAATACTTACAGTAAAAATATCTGGGAAGTACCAAAAAACATGAATCAGAACAAAAATATACTCTTAATTCTATTTCCCTTAAGGAACTCTGCTATTGAGATTCTAGCATATTTGTTTCTACATTTTATTCTATGCATTTTTATTTTAAAAGGTACAGTATCATCTTACTAATTTTCCTGAATATTGGTGTAATCAACATTTTCCTATTTGATGATAAAAGAGAACAAGGTAGTGAAGGTTAATATTATTTTAATCTCTTTGCATTTCTTCTTTTGAGTTTTCCATTTGTCTATGCAGTTTTGGTACTCGAAGTTACTGATTTTTTTACCTACTGTTATTAATATTAATGAGTTCCCTATTGCTTTTTAAGCTTTAATATTACAACCTACTACCTACTACTAAGCATCTTGTGAGTATCCCATGCTGGGAGTGCGTTTTACCTTGTTTTACAATTATGACACTGTTTTGCAGCTTTGCATACTCAAAATTGACCATCTTTAGGATCTAAAAATCTACTTAATATTTTTGAATAAAATGCTTTTTTCTTAGAGAGCTAACACATGTTTAAACATGTATGTCTCTCTCATACTTACTTCATAGTATTTTAATAGTAGTTATTTCTGTGATAAACAAGGATAACTGCATAATCAGAGGACCACAATATTTAGAGTCTTAAATTACATGAAGAGGATTTAATACATCAAGGAGGGATAAAATTTTTGATTGTTTTTAAACTTCTGATTTTCTTTTAAGTTTTTGAAGCATGCTCTAAATCTTGAGCTTCATGCTTATAAGCTGCACAAGTTGTCATAGACAAATTTTTTTTGGGGGGGTAGGGCTAGTGTGATGTGGGGATCGAACTGTGGTCCCTGTGTGCTTGCCTAAGCTTGTATAAGCAGGTGCTTTAGACTGCTGAGCTGTCTCACTGGCCCCACAGCTAAATCTTAGAAACAAGATTATCCATCAACTGAGCAAACAACTACTCATCAACTGAGGAATGAATAAAAGATGTGGCATCTCTATACAATGGAGTATTATTCAGCTATAGAAAAGGATCGGTAAATGGATACAACTAGAGACCATGCTCTTAAGTGAAATAAATCAGACTCACATGTGCAAACATCTTACTGTCTCTAATTTAAGAACCTGAAACAGCAAATAAAATCTGAAGGGTACAATAGATATTATGAAAAGGGAATGAATCTGTCAAAAGGAATGACATGAGATGAGGTGAAGTACAGGAAAGGGAGCAAGGGCTTGAGCTGCATCTCTGTATGTAAGCAGGATGGTTTAGAAAACTGTACTGTGGATGGTTGCTGGCCTATGGAAAGGAATAGTTCATGCTTAATTTTTTTTGTCTTTTTCATACTTTCCCTCTGTCTTTTTACTTTCTTATAACTTATTTTTCTTTTCAAGTTTGCATGCACGTATCTGGTAATCTGAGCAATTGAGCTGAAGGCAACACTATGCAAGGCAACAAATGTTACTGGACTTGGATTATTTTGTTTAGTGACATTCTGCATCATTTCTATTTTTTTATTATTACTATTTTGTATTCTCCTTAAAAAATAAATACGTCCTGGGCTTTCAGTAAACAGCGCTTGCTATACCAAGAAATTCAGCAGCCATTGCTCTGTACTGGAACTAAATGATTTCGCCCTGGCTGCCAGGAGCACGTGTGACTACAGCCATCCAGATGTGAGGCCTCCTGACCAAGCTTACTACTGCCTGGGAGCCAGACCCCCTTCCTACCTCCTTGACCTTTCATGTGTATTTGCAGCCATTCAGTCTGCCCATATTAGAATACGGAATCCTCAAGGACAAATGTTTCACAAATAACTGTGTCCCATTCCTCGGCTTTATTTTGTAAAGAAAAGAAAAGATGAGTTGTCTAGTTTCCTTAGAACAATAATTGGGTGAGATCTGAGTAAAATACTAGGAAATTTCAAATGCCTGTAGGCATTAGAATGTCCGGCTCAGGGTCAAAACAAACCTGGAGCTGTTCAACAGAAGATCTCGATGAAGAAAGTCACATCGGTCAATTCCCTTCTAAGGCTTATGGCTTCTGAAATGGAAGCGCTTCAAGGGCAACTCTGAAGGGGGCCTGAAAAACCATCTCGGTGAGAAAGTGGCTGAAGGCCCCGAGTGTGGGACAGACAATGGGACGGTCTTAAAGTATTTTAAATCACCCCTCACTTGATGGCAGGAAGAGGAGAAAAATGTGTGAACTTCTATTTTTAAAAATCACTTCCTTTTAAGGTGTACAAAACAGATGATAATGACAAAAGAGGGCCACAGACTGTCATGTTTCAAAGCTTTTTTCACTTTGTGCTTTTCCTTCTGTCCAGTGATATGTGATCAAGACCCGTGGACCGATTAATCAGAGCCACCTGGGCTGCAGAGCCACCTGCGCTGCTTAGGGACAGGCTGGTAAGCTACTAGGACTGTGAAAATAGATAGTGGTGATTGCTGTTTGTTCCTGCACTGTTTATGTTTCTCCATCAATTAAGGCATATCACTTGCAACTAAAGAAGCCAAGATAGATATGGAATGAGAGCCTATTTTTTGGGGAGGGGTATTGGGGATCGAACTCATGACCTTGCACTGCTCAGGCAGGCACTTAAGCCACTGAGCTATCTCTCCAACCCTTTTTTTTGAGATAGGGTTTCACTATGCAGTTCAGGCTGGTACCTTAAGCTCACTTTGTAGCTCAGGCTGGTCTCGAACTCACAACAATCTTCATGTGAGAGAGCCTATTTTAGAAAGCATTCTAATCATATTGTTTCAACATACACAAAAAAGGAAGGGAAAAGGCATTCTGGGGATTATCTGCAGCTGACTGGATTCTTTAAGTTTTCATTTTTAGGTTGTGTTTTATTCTTCAAAGATGTTTGTCTGCACAGTGCTACATTTAAATATAAGGAAAATATTAAAAATTTAACAACACACTATAATTAGTGGCAGAGAACACAATTCCTTTGTTTTTCCCCTCAGATATGCCATTGTTCATAAAATGTCTAATTTCTGTTTGTTTTAAATTTGATAATGTTAAAGTTAAAGGTCATGATCTAGATACATGTTTTAGAATATTTGTAAATAAATATACAAAAAGCAGGGCAAGGGCTTTATACTGTATCACACAGAATTGACTAAAATCATAGACTATATTTCCTTACCTTTGTAAACAGAATGGCAAAGTCATCTGTAGTTGGTAGCGATGGGCGGCCTCTTCATCATTTCTAAAACTCTTTTCTTTCCCAGGTTCCTGTTAAAACAGAAATCACTGGTCAATATTTATGTCTATTCCTACTTGATCTCCCCTGAAAGATCAGAGGAGGTTAAAGGGACACGTACAATGGAACCAGCTGAAAGGAAGAAAGAACCTATAGGAAGAAAAGAAGAAGATGGGCAACACAGTGACGCCAGAGATGTGGGCCACTCGCAGAGTGTGAGCCAGAGACGACACAGAATCAAAGGCCACCTCTTCTGTGACTTTCTGAGCCCTAGCTGCTGCATACAGCAAAGGAAGGTGCTAACAGTTACTACAAGTTCAATGTCCAATGGGTGAAAACAAACTGTTGCTCAAACAGGTACTGGGGGAAAGAGGGTAGGGCGGGATTTCATACAGGACGCTCCTGCAGACATGTGGATAGCTTTTCAATATTATTCTCATGATAAACACACTGAGCTTCATCAGAGTTACTCAGAATTCTCTGGGCTATAAATACAAGAGCTATTTTCTCATTGTAATAAACCTCTAAATTCTGAGAGGTATAAAGTAAAAATGAATCAGGTCCCACCTTTTTCTTCTTCTGGAGATTACCAATGATACAGTTTGTTGTATAACTTTATAAACTCTCTCCTATGCTTAAATAAGACACACACAGACACAGACAGACGGACAGACAGACAGACAGACAGACAGACAGATACACACACACACACACACACACATACAGAAACACACATTCTTATTTCTGCTACTTGCCCTTCCTGGTATATTTTATACATTTTCCACAATGATGCATGTACCTATTTTTTTTTTTTTTTTTTTCAGAACTGTGGATTGAACTCAGGCCTTCCTTACACTTGCCAGGGAAGAGCTTATTCCACTGAGCCATCTCTCCAGCCCTGCCTGTACCTAATTTTAAAACAACCACATAGTGTTCTACAAGAAGAACATACCATCATTTAACCAAACACTCCTCTGCAACGGAGCACTCAGATTGTTTCCAGGATTGGCTAATGTTCTCCAGAGCAGGAATAAACTGCCTTATTCAAACATGTTTAACGTTCCAGTGCTTTTATTTCTGTGGGAAAGAATCCTTGGAGTGACACCGTGGGACCAAGCGTGATACGCACATTAACTACGAAATGACTATTGCTTTACTCTTTCCTGTAAAAATGCCCAAGCAACCCACCCTCCAGTGCATGAGGAAGACTTGTTTCTAACAAACTCATCAGCACTGGACGCTGCCATCTTCATTGTTTTGCAGTCTGTCTGGCGAATCGCGGCATCTCAGCTGTTTGAATTCACGCTCTCCAGCTATTAGAAAGTCTCACTCTTTT
>PVKA01045900.1:0-15262 GCA_004027165.1 Ctenomys sociabilis | reverse complement strand
GTCCGTGTGAAAACAAGTTTTTTGAATGTTAACTATTTTCTGACACTCTGGAGTTACTGTTGCTCTTCCCATTTCCATTAGATCAATAAATGGTTCATGGCAATACTGTACAAGTTTAAAATTTCATTACAGGAAGTAGTCTGGGGTACGACGAGTGACATGTGGCTCCCCTCTACGAGGTGCTGGGTCAAACTGCAAGCTGAAAAATAAGACAAAGTCCATTGTTCATATTTAAAGACGTTCACATAGTAACAATCCTAAGTAAGAATTTTAGTCTTTCAAACTTCATGTAACTTTTTCCTATCCAATTTTTACTTCGATAAGAAAATAGAGATTTAACTGCAATCACACACTTACAGTCTGTTAGCTGCATTTCCCGTTAAGAACTTAGCCAACTTCAGTTAGGAAGGTTATGCTATTTATTACACAATGGGGTTCCTTCTCATGGCTTGAAAGTCTCTACCAAATAAGTAAAACTTAAAGCTCTAAAAACTATATGGTTCCTCATCCTCATTAATTTTATTAAATAATAACAGGTTTAAGAATTGAACACCAGCAGGGTTTATAGCGCGTTAGTTCCTACTGATGTGTCTCAATATATTATAGGTCCATTTTAAAGAAAATTTAGAAGTCAACTTGGAATTAGCATGAATTCATGAATACTTACACCTCTCAGTAAGACTAAATATTCATTAACAGCAACCAAATGCTTGGGTATAAGTACTTACAAAGAATATTTTAGAGTATCATCAAGTTCCATAATTGCAGCTTGGTTACCACAACGGTAACAATAGTTTGGAGCACTGAAAATTGTTACTACATTCCGGTCATGGCACCAGTTATATCCCTACAAAAGGGGAAAAAAAGTTCTTTACTTCAAAATTTACATACAACAATGAAAAACTTCTTCCCATAAGGCTTAATTCTCTGTATTTTGTATAAACTATAAAAAAATAGGTATTTACTTTTCCCAAATTAACAAAGCAAATTAGTCTTGTATTATAGAAAGAAAAAAAGTTGGGCATGGGGTCACACCCACCGGTAGTCCCAGCTATTTAAGGAGGACAAAACAAGAGGATCACAAGTTCAAAGACAACCTGGACAATTACCTAAACTGTCTCAATAGTAAGAACAAAAGGTGAGTTGGGTGGAGACTAGAGCTCAGTGGTAGAGTGCTTGCTTCAGATTCAATCTACACCCCTTGGACAGGGGGAGCTTCATAAAAAAAATGTAATAAGCCATATATATTTATATCTGGTCCTCTGTAAATGCCTGTATCTCATTAGCCTCTTGATAAAATAAACTAAGCATGATTTAACAATGAAGCATGCCGGCAATCCCCGCACTCAGGAAGCTGAGGCAGGAGGACTGCTAAGAGTTTGAAGCCAGCCTAGTTTAGTGAGTTCAAGGCCAGTCCGAATTATAAACTGAGACCGTTTCAAAACACAAAAACAAAACAAAAAGAATAAACATGATTTAAGACACATGATTCTATACATAAAGTATCCCTTGTAGAAGTAAATACACATTGCTGCAGTTTGAATATTACATGTTCCCTAAGAGCACATTCTGTGTTAAAGGCTTGATCCCCAAGGTAGTGATACAGGGAGATGGGACCTAGTGGCGGGTCCTTAGTCACTGGGATGCACCCTCGAAGAGGACTGAAGAGCCCTAATATGTCTGTCTTGGTTTCCTGATTCTACATGTGACTCTTGCTCTTTTGCAGTACTGGGGATTGAACTCAGGACCCTGCGCTTGCCAGGCAAGCACTTATTCTACTGAGCTACACGTACACACTAAGATGTGCTATCCTTACCAGAAGCCCAAACCAATGGGGCTTCCCAATCCTGGACTTGAACCTTCAGAACTGAGCACAAATTCTCTTTACAAGTAGCTGGCATAAGGTAACTTGTTGCAGTGACAGCATACTAATACACTTACTCCTAGGGAGCAGAATCTTATTTTCTTCTCAGTCGTGGAGAGAAGGTCCCTAAGCTGGCCAATGCCCATACACAAATGACAAAACATCTCTGCAGTCTCTAGCTTTTTTTTTTTTGGTCTTTTCAAGACAGGGTCTCACTATGCAGTTCAGGCTGGCCTTAAGCTCACTTTGTAGCTCAGGCTGGTCTTGAACTCACAACAATCTTCCTGCCTCAGCCTCCCGAGTGCTGGGATTACAGGCCTGCACCACCATGCCCCGCTTGTAGTCTCTAGCTTTATACCCTCAAAGTCCATCTGAATGCACAAGATACTTCTGTTGTTTTGCATTTAGCACTGTTCAAGTTTCTCACAAAGCTGTATTATTAAATTAAGACCTAATTCTAAAAGTATGCTAAACAAGAACCCTAGCCTGTTTCCCATTCTTTCTTTCACATCACTTGTAACCCTACCAAAGTACTTCAGTATTTGTTTCTTCCTTAGCTCTCCTGTATATATACATGCTATATATATAAGCAAAAACAAGATCACAAAATAACACAATCCTCCTTGTCTTCCCATATCTTATTTCCCTAAATCCCAAGCACTTCCAGTCATTAAGAATTCTCTAAAAACCATCAGATTATCAAAAGCCAGGTTTTAATTCTAGCGTGCAACTACCAAAAAGCTGAAGCTACAATGGCAAACTCTAAGAGAAGGAATACATGGAATGCCTCAGTCATAGCATTAAAACTCCCTAGTATCTTCTCTCCTTCAGTTTACTAAAAACTAAGTCTTATTTCTAAGAACAGAACATACCTCCATTACCAGCTGGTGAGCTCTAGACACCAACGTGAGGCCATTGGCATGATTAAATGTCTCGGATATGTCTTGGCCAAAGGTGTAACCAGCTCCCCGAGGAGATATACCCCAACCACCACGATCGTCTGGATCTGACCACAGCAAATCACACATTGGGCCCTAAAAAAAGCAGGTTTAAGTTACACATGATTTGAGTAATTCATCAGAAGCAGCTTTCTATGTCACTTTTTGAGCACTGTTTGCTGAAAGGAATAACAGATCTTTTAGTTAACACATTTGTGACATGACATATTTTCCGGAAGTCTTTGTGATACACAACTGGTACCAATGTGTGGGCACTTCAATCCGCCTACAATATGCAAATTCAGTAGTAGACAGTATGAAATGGTATTAAGACAAAGTAAGTTCTAATAAAGCCAGGCCTAAACCCATTATCATCTTGGTAGTCTTCTATTTGTGAAAAATGGAAATGGTAAAAAAATATGCACACCTAAGGGATTATTTTACATATAAAATGAACTTTTTAATTAAATTCTCTAAAAGCCATACCTCATGGGGAACTTCTTGTAGGCGATCAAGAGCTCTGATGTGATCCAGTGTATCTATGGATGGAGAGAGGCCACCATGTAGACAGAAGATCTGAAAAGATTGGTTTAAACTATTAATTTTGCTTAAACTCTAAAATATTCTAAACTAACTTACAGTTAGTTGCCTGTGTCATTTGGCCTAAATGGTGTCTTTGTGCTTTTCCAGTATGAGGTCTGCCTGGAGGACCCACTCTTCCTCTAGCCCATTCAGAACTATAGAATACACTCTTAACACACCACCCACACTATATTTAGACTCCACTTGGATCAGCTCCTTCAAGAAAATGTTATCTTCTAATGTTATCCACGCCCCTCCACTAAAACTAACTGTAGTATCTTCATACAGGTTTTTCTTTTTCTTTCTTTTTTTTTTTTTTTTTTTGTACACAGGGTCTTACTATGCAGCCCACATTCATAGTGATCCTCCTGCTTTCTGCCTCCCTAGTGCTGGGATCACAGGCACGCGGCGCCGCCACACCCGGACTCTTCAAATGGGTTTTTCTTGTAAGTTCCATGTACCACTTCTACCTGGGGCAGTAACTCTGCATCTCCCAGACTTGGGCTACATTTTCTATGTCTGTGATCTCATTCAACCTATATACTTCAGGGCTTGCTACAAAGACGACATAAAAATAAACACAAAATCCCCAACCAAATCTCAAAAGGAAAACAAAGTCACTAGAATCTAAACATTTGTTTTGAGACAGGTCTTGTAGTCTAGGCTGGCCTTGAAGTGACAGCAATCCTGCCTCAGCCTTTGAGTGTTGGGATTACAGGTATGTGCCACCATACCTGGCCTGCATCTAAATATTAATAAAGTAGATTATCCCTTCATTCTAGGAAGTGAGGCAGGAACAGTACAAGTTCAAGACCTAGTCTCTGAACTTAACAAGGTTTAGGGATCTACTTCAGTGCAAAGATCCTACGAAAGGAAGAAGAAAAAAGACAAAAGTGGTTATCTTGGGTGGTGACAAGTGCCTATAAACCTCAGCATCTGGGAGACTTGAGGATTGTAAGTTCAAGGGTGGTTTGGCCAACCTGAGAGTTGCAGGAGAAGATAATGAGATAAGCAAAACCCTAGAAGTAATCAAAAGTGAGTTTTGAAATGCACAAACCTGCCCATCCACCAAGGCAGTGAGAGGAAGATAATCAAAAAGATCTGTAAAATATTTCCAAACGTTTGCATTTCCGTATTTTCTTAAGCACTCATCATAGAAACCATAAACTTGTGTAATTTGTCTGCTCTCATGATTCCCTCGAAGAATAGTGATGCGTTCACGGTATCGAACCTAAAATAAAAAAAACATAAATGATTATTTCCTTCAAAAACTAAATGACAATTCAAGAAGCTTTCCATTGAAAAACTCCAGAGTTCTAAATCAGTTGAAAAAACACCCCCTCATTACACTGAAATATGGTCTACAAACATAAATACTCGAGATGTTTTGTCAACTCCATCTCAAGTAAATCAAAGATCTTTCATCATCCACTTTATACCAAGTAGTCACGGATTATTAACTTCATACATGAGTATTTTTTCCAGTTCAATGACTTTTGGTAAATTTAGTTACACCACAATTATCACAAACAAGTTTCAGAACCATCTTATTAGCCCAAAGTTTTCTTGCCTATCTGCAGCCACTTTCCATTCCCAGCAACTTCCTTCTTCAGACTGCCTTTTCTAGAAATTTGCTAAAAGATAGAAGAGTTCTGTGCAAGCATCAGTTGGAATATTCTAAGACTCATTCCGTGTTGTAGTAGAGGTTAATGGTTTATTCCTTTTTATAGCACCTTTTGTTTCGCCTTTCACCAGCATGAACACAATCTTTTATTTCTTTTGAATGGATTATTTGGAATATTGATAGTACTAATAATAGGTGACGTTTTGATAAACACTCAAGCAAAAGCCGGGTGTGGTGGCGCATGCCTGTAATCCCAGCACTCGGGAGACTGAGGCAGGAGGATTGTTGTGAGTTCGAGACCAGCCTGAGCTACAAAGTGAGCTCGCGGCCAGCCTCAACTGCATAGTGAGACCCTGTCTCAAAAAACAAACAAACAAAAAAAAAAAACACTCAAGCAGGTGAGCCACTTCACAATCCCACTAGCAATGCACAAGCATCCTTACTTCTGCATAGTCACCAATGCTTGGTATTAGGAGCCCCAGATCAGTCATTCTAACACATATGAAGTGCTATCTCACTATTAGTTCAACTTGTATTTCCCTAATGGCTACAGTTGTTAAAGCATTTTTTCATGTTTAGTAACCATGTATCTCTTTGGTAAAACAGCTTTAAGTATATTTTCCATTTAAAAGTTACCTGTCTTGGTATTAAATTTAGGTTGTGTAAAACCATATTTAAAGAGCTGGCATGGTGGTGCATGCCTATAATCCCACTACTAAGGAGACTGAGGCACAATGATTGCTACAAGTTTGAGGTCAGCCTGAACTATGTACACAGCAAGATACTGTCTCAAAAAAAAAAAAAAAAAAAAAAAAAAAGACAATGGGGCTGGGAGATGCCTCAGTGGAATAAGCGCTTCCCTGGCAAGTGCAAGGGCCTGAGTTCAATCCCCGGTTCCGCCAAAAAAAAAGAAAAAACTGAAGATGTGAGTGTAGCTCAGTGGCAGAGCATGTACTTACTACCATGTAGAAGACCTTGGATTCAATCCCCGGTAGCAAAAATAATTGAAGATTAAAATGCATAGTAAATATTTTAACACTAAGTATACTTTTTGTGATATCTTTTAAGGAACCCCAAAATCTTACTTTTTAGAAAATTAAACTTCTCTTTTAACAGATCCTACATTTATAAACACATCTAAGATGTATTTGCCTAACAAAAACCAGGAAGACTTTTCTCCTATCATTATATCCTGAAAGTTTATAGATTAGACCTTGCATTTAGGTCTGCTTTCTTTTTTGGGGAGGTAGATGATGGTGTCTATGGGTATGGTAGGCAAGCACACTACCACCAAGATACACCCCCAGCCCTATCATTGATTTGTTCCACCACCATTTACAGAAATATCCATCTTCTCCTCCAGTATTTATCTGTTGCTAGGGCTGCCATAACAAAAAACCATAAATTACAGAAACTCCCACTTTTTTTGAGCTAGAAATCCAAGATTAAGGTGCCAGGGAGGCTGGATTCTTTTGATAGTCCTTCTCCCCTGACTTATAGATACCTACTTTTCCATGTGTCTTCCTATATTCCTCCTGTCTCTGACATAATCTCTTTTTCTAAGGACACTCATGGGATCAAAGCTCTCCTTTTTATTTGAATACCTCTAAATGTCCTAAATTTAAATACACATTCTGGGGTCCTGGAGATTAAGACCCCAATACATCAAATTTAATAAGATATTATTCATTATACCCTCCCAAGTGATTTTTTTTTCCCCTCCAGGGTCTTGCTATTTATTAGTCTATGCTAGTCTTAAACATGTAACAATCCTCCTATCTCAGCTTCCCAAGTGCTACAGGCTATGTGGAGCTTCTGAATGAATTTTCCTTTTTCTATTTGGTGGCTGAGCCTGCCCTGGAGGTGGTGTTGGTATAGCATGTGGTGCCAGGGATTGAACCATAGTTCTTGTGCTTGCTTAAGCAGGTGCTTTAGTCCGCTGAGCTATCTCGCTGCCCTGAGTGAATTTTCAAGGCAGTAGTCTCTTCTTCCTCTGTGTACTGTTCCCATGCACAGGTGACTTTATAGTATCTAAAGTTACAAGACATACCTTCCTTCATGTAATCCAACTCTCATTTTACAAATGCAAAATGACTTCCAAAAACATTTTGTAACAAGACCCTGTCTCAAAAAAACAAAACCAGCCAAGTGTAAGGACCTGAGTTCAATCCCCTGTCCCACAAAAAAATCAACAAACAAAACACAACCAAATATATCAATCATTTTCAAATTCAGCTCTTGCTGAAACCATGACTCACTACTTCTTTAATACTGGATAAGTACACGGTACCCACTTTATCACTGTGAATATTCTATAGCAAGTCTACCCTAAAGATAAAGTCAAACAAAATTTTTATAAGCAGAAACATTCTATCCCAAAGGCTGTATAGTATTTTCTGTTTCACCCTCAGATCTTCATCTGTACATTTCACAAAAGTACAACTGGTATACCTAAAGTCTGAATCACTTTATTCCAAAATAGTTTTATTCTGAAATTTAACATACAGAGAAAAACTGCAATCACTATGAAAAAAACGAGCATTTAAGAGGTTTTACCCAGTTCAAAAGTCCAAAACTTAAATTACCTTAAGAGCTACAAGCAGTGTGACTGTTTCAACTGAGTAATATCCTCGGTCAACATAATCTCCCATAAACAAGTAATTTGTATCTGGTGATTTGCCACCAATTCTAAACAGTTCCATGAGATCATGAAATTGCCCATGTACATCTCCACAGACAGTAACTGGACATCGAACCTCTTGCACGTTGGATTCTTTTGTCAGGATTTCTTTAGCCTACAGAGAAAATACAAAACAGTATGCTTAGTATTAAACAGATTTATAAAAATAGGCTTATACTTAATGAACCGTAAGGTAAAACAGAGCTGGTATATGATGAAACTGAAAGGGTTTATGATCACATTAGAAGACAAGCTGTGGCTACATTTTATCCATTGCCTATTACCACCCCTTCTATCTTTAATATCAAGTTGTTAAGCTATTAAATTGTCATCAAATTAAAGTACCAAAGACATCATTACCATCCTCAAAAGATCAATGAAGATGGAATAAGACACACAGGTTCCAACTTCCCTAGTTTTAGAGTTCTAACTACAGTGTTGCCATTCCACAGTTGCAGTTTATTTTGGTATTGCTTCACTCTTCAACTTTTAATACATATTAAAATTCTGCCTGTTATTTATGTCTTTATATGGAGACACAGAGTTCTTAATTTAGAAATGGTTTAGTCAATCTACATGCATTGTATAAGCAGTTTTACTTGGCACAGTATATACCTTCTCATATAACACAAATCCAAACATTTTTAAGGGTAAAGTCACTCAGTAGAATACCCAGTGTCCATTCATCGATATATACTAGAAAATTTAAAGTTCATTAGGAGACCATCATTTATTCAATCATTCAAATGACTACTATGTTTGTAGCCTGTGCTAGGCACTAGGATACAGTAGGTGTACAAGGGAGGTTCTTCCCACTACAGTGGAGAAATGGTTACAAAGAAGGGAAGGTACGGTATGAAAGATCAGAAGAGGATTAACTAGAGAAGACCCGTGTTAAATCAGTTCAAATTACCACAGAACTGCTGCTAATGAGCAGATTATGCATTACATCTTGAGGGGCAACCAAAGACAAGTTTAAGGCATACAGTATTAGCTACACACCAAAAAGCCCAATATCTATGCTCCCCCTCAATTAAATTAGTTTTCAGAGTGGAATCCAAACATCAATTTTTAAAAGCCATACATCTCCTGGTGGTTTTGCCTGTGCCCAAGTAAGTTTAAGAAAGACTTTTCAGTCAGACAAGGTGGCACATACCTATAAGGAAGGCGGAATAAACCCAGCCAGGCAACTTAATGAGATCCTGGCTCCAAAAAATTCACTATAAATTAATTAAGCTACAGCCAAGGCCTTGGCTCAGTATGAGGGGGGTGGCTCAACCTTAGGAACCGAAGAAGGGATTCTATTTTCCAGCCCATTTCCAGACACTCACCAACTGTTAACATCCTTAGTATTATTCACTAGATCTAACATTTTACCAAGCTTAAAAGAATTCTTGCTGTTTAAAAAAAAAAAGTATGAGAAATGTGAACTCCTGCTTAGGCAAGCGCAGGGACCAGGGTTTGATCCATTAGACTGGGCATAGTAGTGTACATCTGTAATCCCAGTGTGCAGAGGCTGAACACAGAGGAAGATCATTATGAGTCAGAGCTGTGTATTGAAACCCTGTACCAAATTCAGACAGACCCCACCGTAATTAGGATCTTTATTTTAAATAATTTCCATGGACGGTATTTTTTTTTTTTAAACCGGGAATTGAACTCAGACCCTTGCACTTGCCAGGGAAGCGCTTATTCTAGTGAGCCATCTCCTCAGCCCTCCTGGATGCTAATTCTAACACTTCCTGAATTACCATCATTAGAAGACAGACATTCATTAGACACATCATGACTAAGTAAGCCTGGGAGAAACACTACATCTGTGCTTTTAGCCACCAGACACAATAATAAAAATAGTTGTAACTAAAATTTATAGGCCCCACCTCAAAGAAAACTTCAGAAGTTTTAAGGAAAACGAATGGTCACATATCACCATTAATCTTGGAATGATGTAATTTGTACATCAAATCCTATCAGAACTTATATTTCAAAGTACATCTAAGGACACTTGCTTACCTGCTGCAAGGCTATTCTTTTTTTTTTTTGCATCTAAAGTGCTCATTTTATTCATATTCAATATTATCTCTTTGCATTTTTTCCTGCATTCTTTAAATGAATAAAAAGCTACCTGGGGCTGAGGAGATAGCTCAGTGGAATAAGCACTTGCCTGGCAAGCACAGAGTCCTGAGTTCAATCCTCATTACTGAAAAAAAAAAAAAAAAAGAAAAGAAAAGTTCCTTGGGCCAGGGAGATGGCTCAGTGGAATAACAGCTTTCCTGGCAAGCGCAAGGGCCTGAGTTCAATCCCTGGTTCCACCAAAACCAAAAAAGTTCTTTACTCAGTGGTGCAGCACCTGACTAACAAGTGTGAGGCCCAGATTTCTATTCCCAGTACCAAAACAGAAAATAGTTAAAAAAAAAAAAAAGACCAAAGTTCCCTAGTTACAATCTACTCAAATTTTATATTTTATTTATTTATATTTTAGGGAAGGGTCTATGGGGTGTTCAGGGTATCACTACTAGATTGGACTTGTAGTGATCTTGTTTACAGCCTCCCAAGAGTTGGGATTACAGGCGCGCGCCATCATGGCAGGCCCAGGGATCGAATCCCTAGCCCTTGCACCTGCTTGCAGGTACTTTAACCCACTAAACTATTTGGCCAGCCCTCAAATTTTATTTAAATTACCAAAGAAAAATTAAGCCCAAATTCCATTTGCCCCTTTTATTTCAATTTAGGTAAATCACAATCAATAAAGCCTACAGATGTATCTACCACACTACAGAATTTGTACAGTGATACATTTGAGTAGTCCTTGACAGATTACTACTGTAAGATGTATGTGTACAATATGGCAAAGAACATCCTAGTATTTGCTGCCCTGTATACATATGCAGGCACATCTCCTGAGAGAAGACACTATGACGTGAATTTACTAGTATGTCTAGAATTCTGCATTTTTATTTTATTTATTTATTTGGAAAAACTGGGGATTGAACTCAAGCCCTTGCACTTGCCAGGAAGCACTTATTCCACTGAGCCACCTCCCTGGCCCCAACAAGTTTTGGCCCCAACAAGTTTTTGCTAGGGTAACCTTTATTTATTTATTTATTTTTGGCATAACCAGGGATTGAACTTAGGCCGAAGCACTTATTCCACTGAGCCATCTCCCCAGCCCCGAATTCTGCATTTTTAAATGTTGACACTATGTCAAACAGTACTCCAAAATGAAGACACTATAAACATAAAGCAAACAATTTTAACTGTTAAATCTGGGACAACCAACCAAAGCAGGAGACTGGGGAGATAGCTCAGTAAAATAAGCAAAGTGCCTGCCTGGCAAGCACAAGGGCCTCAGTTCAATCCCCAGTTCCTAAAAAAATAAATAAATAAATAAAAAATAAAAAGTCCAACTAAAGTTATTTCTACCCTTAATAGATTTCAAACAATACTTATTAAACTGAAGTTAGATAGATAGATAGACAGACAGACAGACAGACAGACAGACAGACAGACAGATGGTCTCACTGCAGTTTGGGCAGCCTTGTGCCCCACTTTTGTAGCCCCCATGCTGATCTTGGAACACCTCCTGTCTCAACTTCCCAGTGCTGGGATTACAGGTATGTGCTACCATGCCCAGCTTTCCAGGCCAGTATGGCATATGGGGATGGGGATCAAACTTGGGACCTTGTGCTTGCCAGGTAGGTGCTGATACTTCTGAGCTATCTCCCCAGCCCTATTAATACAACCTTATTCCAAAGAACTGCTAGGTGTGGTGGCACACCCTTGTAATCCAAGCACTTGGCAGGTTGAGACAGGAGGATCGCTGGATGTTCAAGACCAGCATGGACTGCATAGTGAGTTCGAGGCCAGTATGAACTACATACATAATGAGATCCTGTCTCAAAATAAACAAACAAACAAATATTTATCTATCTGGTTTTTGGTACAGGGTCTCTCTATACAGATCAGACTGGTAGTGATCCTTAGAGGCTTGCACCACCACGCTGGGTTATGCACCAGCACGGCTCGTAGTTACACCACTGAGCTATCTCCTTGACCTCCTCCACATAAATACATAAAGTACTGTGAAAAGTTACAATTTAATGTCACTTTAGAATCTTAACAATTTGAAGATTCACTTTAAAGGTCACTGGCCATATTAGTTTATTATCAGTGTCCTCTGAGCAATCTGGGTTTGGATTTGGATTTAGAATATCTCACAACTTTTATTTTCAAAATACTATAATGAGGTCAGCTATCCAGGAAGCTGAAATGGGAGGACTGTTGGAACTCAGACCAGCCTGAGAACAACAGTGAGACCCCATCTTTGTCTCTCTCAACTATAAAGTAAATAACCTATAGGTCGGACATTCTTAAAACATGGGCCCTCCTAACATGACATGAGGATTAAAGTGCTCCCTTTATAAAATGTTACCCATTAATTTTAATTGGTATTTTTCATTTCTGAAGGAAACTTTGCATCCCATGTGTTTTCCTTCCTGTAAGTTACCTCTCCTTACACAAATTATCTACAAATGTTTTTTGAACACATAATCACCAAGAGCTAGATGGAGCTCACATGTGTATAAACTGTTTTAAAATTTGGTTTCTTAGCACACGTGCAGCATGTCTTCATAATCTTTGTGGGAAGGATTCTAAATCCTTAATTCCTTTCCCTTCCATCCATGCTCCTTTCTACTCATCCCCCGACCCCATCTTTTGGGCACATTCTCATTCCTTGTGTGGAGTTGGCACATGCATATACCACATCAATTCCTTTTTCATCCTTTATCCTTTCCCTCCTGCTACCTCTTGATTGCCTGCCCCTCTGAGAACAATCCATCTCCCCATGTTTTAATACAAATTTTTAATTAAGTCTTGGCATTTTTTTTCTCATTTTAAAATATCTCATTCAGGGGTGGGGAGACCACTCAGTGGCATAAGTGCCAGCCCTGCAAGCATAAAGTCCTGAGTTGGATCCCTGATACCAAAGAAATTAAATTACATTAAAAATTAAATACATTGAGAAATTTTCTATTTTTGTTTCATAATTTTTCCTCTACAAAAAAAAAAAAAAAATCTATCACCTTGATGTTTTCTAATAGTTTTTCTTCTACATTTACAGTTTAATCCTACAATCACACAATAACTACTCCAGCTTTTTGTTGGGGGGGCGGTCACAAGAGAGCTTCTCTTTGTAGTCCAGTGTGACCCAGGCTAGCCTCAGGGTGACCCCCCTACCTCAGCCTCTTGAGTGCTGGGATGGCAGGCACATGTGCCACCACGCCAGCAAGCTTCCTTTCACACGAGTGCTTTGTACCAGAATATTAAACACTGTCACCCTATACCACTGAAGAATCACTGAACTGGAATCTAGAATTTCACAAGTACTTTTCTTATTCTTTAAAAACTAGTCACTAATAAGGTAGTTAACCGAATTTCCACTCCTTTCACTGTCAAGAAGAGGTAGTGTTTCCTAAAGAATAGCATTCTTACAGTAAAGATGAGACTGAGTTAAACCCTCAGCCATTATGTCATCAGGACTTGGGTACTCCAAATCAGATCAGGCTATTTTACAGCAAAGCCACTTAGAGCAGCAGGTGCACTTGAGAGGGCTATCTCCCCAGCCCCAGAATATTTTTTAATATTCAAGAGAATTTCATTTTGCATCTATGGTTTTATGTCAGATAGAAGGTAGATTTCTTTGAGATTACATCAAGACTGCAAAAAAAAATTAAAAAAATAAAAATAAAAATTAAGCTCTGTGACAAATTGGCATATGAGGCCAGATTCAGGAGGGGGGTATATAAGAAGGACTTATCACTAGTACTGGAAACAACCAAGTTTTTTTTAATCTTTTATTTATTTGGTACAGGGTGCAGCTCAGACTCATAGTGATCCTTCTGTCTGAGCCTCCTAGTAGTCGTGGGATTACAGGAATGCACCACCACACTTGGTTTTGGTGGCCGGCACGTGTGTGGTACTGGGTCCTGAGTTCAATCCCCAGTTCCACATAAAAAAAAAAAAAAAAAAAAGAGGACATAGCTCAATGATAATGCACATCTGTATGCAAAAATGCTCTAGCTTTACAACCAGTACAAGGTCAACAGAGTTAAATAACCAGGTCAACCTCACAACTAATAAAAAGTTGCCACTAATTAGACCAAAAACTAAAGAAATTGCTTGCACTAAAAAAATGCTATACAGACAAAGCTAAATGAAACTAATCCTTACAATGAATGCTTAGCTTATATCTGAGTGAAGCCCAGAAATAAATGTATGCTCTCTATTGTTAACATTATTAACCCTTCATGATCTCTGTGAACTGTTACTCTTTGTATGTTTTTAGCCAGGTAAATGAATTTAGTGTCTGTCTTCCAGCAGCAATCTAGAACAAAGATTTCCAACCTTCTTTTACTACCTATGAAATAAATGTTAATTTTTTTTATTTGGGGGGGCAGAACTGGGGATTGAACTCAGGCTCTTGTGCTTGCCAGGGAAGTGCTTATACCACCAAGCCATCTCCCCAGCCCCAATAAATTCAGTAAACATAACAAAATATACATGTATTTTAAAAAATCACCTCCTATATAGTAATAACAATGACCAAGGCAAAGACAGCAACAGTGCCAGAGACTGGCAAGGTGGTCACATACAATTTTAAGTATCTAAAAAAAATTTAAAAATGTAAGTACCTCTGGGATTGGGGAGATAGCTTGGCAGTCTAAGCACCTGCCTGCAAGTGCAAGGACCAGGGTTTGATCCCCGGTACCACATGCTGTGCCAGCCAATAAAACCAAAAAAGAAAAAACTTTTCACTGCCTTGGTTCAGCCACTCCAAACCACAATTCATAATACTAATGTACAAATAAGCAAAAATATTATCTTGTACAGAAATGAACCCTAGAATGTTCTGTACCACTCTTTCAGATACACACCTCCCAGCCATATTATCAGCTAGAGCACATCTCTCCCTTTTCTAGCCTATTGTACCTTAACCTGAAAGAAAAGCATAAGTCAAAAACACCTTTCCTAGTCCCAATTCAATTAAGAGTTAAGGAAGGAGAAATGGGTCAAAGTCCTGTTCCACAATTTGCCTGTTTCTCCTCAGCACCCTCAAAATTAAGATTACCACCCACTTCAATACAATTAATGTTTATAAAGGCTGGCCAGGTAGCTCGCGGACTAAAGTGCTTGCTTAGGCAGAGAGCAGTGGCCAGGTTCGATCCCCAGCATGCCACGCCAGCCCCACTCCCAGGGCACACTGAAATAACAACTGAGACTGGGTGTGGTGGACACGGAGACTGAGTGTGGTGGCACACCTGTAATACCAGTGCTTGGAAGGCTGAAAACAGAAGAATTACTGCAAGTCCGATCTACATAGTGAGACCCTGTAGACAATATATAAAAAAAATAAATAAAAATGAAAACAATTAGTGCTTATATTGTTTGATCAAATATCTTGTAATCTGAGCAACTACTGTGCAGGTAACAATATAGAAGAATCACTGTTAATTTTCTATCATCTTATTTTGAAATTCTATATCGTTTTTATACTTTCCTCCATCTTTTTTTTT
>PVKA01045899.1:0-15262 GCA_004027165.1 Ctenomys sociabilis | reverse complement strand
AAAACAATCCAACAGAGATCAGCAGTCCACAACAGAAGCAGGTTATCCACAGAAGTTGTTGACTTGAGCCTTTCACAGCTCATTATATTAATATAACTTTACTTTATATACCTCCATTTTTATATTTTTCTGCTAGGTGGTTAAGACCAAGTTAAAGCAAGACCTATATAACAAGAAATGTAACTTTTGTATCAGATAAGGTCAGTCAGGTACCCTCAGGGTTTATCCTGTAACCCTGTACCACTCTTTGTAGATCCCTTGTCAGTGTCAGCCTTGTGGATGAGTCACGGCCATTGCTTGACCAATTTGCTCTCTGTGAAAGCATGAGAGAAAGTTTTCTCTCCATGTGACTCTCCTTAGGCACACTATACATCATCAACCACATTCTTCTGTGGCCCCATAATCTCCTTGATCAGAAAATTTAGGGCACTACTGAGCTACATGATATTACAGTACAGGCTTTCCTATGTCCCGAGTATTCACTGACCTTGAAAGGCTAGGACCAAAATGTTGGCTGACCTTGCAGTCTTTCTTTTTCTCCAATTTTTGATCTGCAAATTTAGGTTGTTAACCCTCCAGAAGAGAAGTTTATTATTACCCTGCAACATAAGCAGTTCAGTTTACCCACACTATTAGTCTAAATATCAGACATCACAGGCGTAACATGGAACACGTATTTTCCAACAAGTACTGAGATACTAAACTCTAAGTCCATACAGAATATGAAGAAAAAATAAAAAATAGGAATGAACACATATATATTTACATAGATATTTAGAAATCCATCCATATACAACATAGTATCATTGTAGCATGACTGTCTTGTGACTTTTTTGTCTTACTTTTCATTTACCACCCTTAAAAAATGACAGTATAGTAATAGCTGGTATGTCATGACAAGAAGTACATTTTTTTTTTTTTTCTTGATGTAACCAGGGATTGAACTCAGGCCCTTGGGCTTGCCAGGGAAGTACTTACTCCACTGAGCCATCTCTCTGGCCAAGAAGTACATATTTACAAGACCAGAATGGCAGGCATTTGGAGTGTGACCCTTCTATTATATATTGTTAAATTCAGTGCAGTTGCTTGGTTCACAGGTATCAGCATATATAATTAGTTAGGTTGAGAATCCTACCACTTAATACTAGTTTCAAAAATCTCTTAATGTTTCTCAGGATCATTGTCTTATCCATCTAGTGTGTATAAGTGAATGGTCTTGCCTCTGTCCAAAATTTCACTTTAAAAGTCTTTTAATCCATTGCTTTCAACGAGCTACATCTCTTTTATTCTACCTAATGTTTTTATAACATGGGCCTAGGAAACAGCTTCCTAACTTCTCCTTTCTCTCTCCATCCTATTGATCATCTACAAACATCCACTGTGAAGAATTTAAAATGTAAATGTGATAGAATCATATTTTACTGCTCTAAGTTCTTCAGTGACTAAGCTAGGACTGGTAGTGCCTATCTGTAATTCCAGCTCTCTGTGCAGGAGGATCACCATGAGTTAGAGGCCTGCTTGGGCTACACAGTGAGTTTGAAGCCAGACTATAAAGTGAGAACCTGTTAAAAAGAACTAAATACATTTTTTTAAATTTTTTTTTAAATTCCTCAGCAACTGTTTTAGTACCTTTTTTCTCATCCATGCAAAGCTAAAGGGAAAAAGGTTTATTTAGCTTACAGTTTGGGGAGGTATCAGTCCATAATCAATTGGCTCCAAGCCAGGGTGGCATGGCAGTGGAAGGCAGCTAAAAGCAATGGAGCAGGAGGGAGGAAACAATAGTCTTTCTGTCCATTTTACCTCATTCAAATTGCTGGGATTAGGGTGGTGCCAATCCAGCCAGTGGACTGATCCAGCAATCACTCACCCTTAGTATCAGCACCCTGACTCCTAGCATTCTACCACAAATCAATCACAAGCTCTAGGTTCAAAAAGCCCCATCTGAAAGTGCATGAGGCTTTGGCAGGATATCCAGACACAAACTTTAAGAGTAACTAAAGCTTAAAATCTTAATTTTTATACATCACAAACAAGGTTCTTCACTTCCTGGTCTATTTCCCATTATTTCTCTCCATGTACTGACTGTTTCCAAAGTATACTTTTTGCTTCAAACTTTAGGCCCTTCACACCTTGTTTCCTTGCCTGGCATGACTCCTACCTAGCCTAGTACGTAAGTCTTTACCTATTGTCTAAAACTAGCTTGAACACTATGTCATTTGTAAAGCCCTTTCAGGCTTCCCAAGGTAAAATACCCACTTCTTCTCTGTTGTTTCCACTATATCTGTATTCCACATTCCATCATAAGCTTATCATATATGATATGTGCATTTATTTACATTTGTCTTCTCACTAAACCATGAACAATTTGAGGACAAAAGTTTTGTCTGGTTCGTTCTATATCCTAGCACCAAGCATACTCAATTATTATTCAGACAAATTATAGTACATCTACACAGTACCCAACTACAAATATACACATACACATACCTCAGTGTTGTAAACAGGAAAGTCTAAAAGTCTGGCTCAATTCAAAGATATTTATTTATTGTTAAATGATTTTATATGCAACAGCTTTCTCTTCCCAGAAATTATTCAGTTCATATTAACACAGCATTAAAATCAGTCTGGATACACTTAGTGTCCAATTACTTGGTAATTTAGAAAAATAATTTCAAATTAAAAACTGGTGACACAGACCTCTGTTAAAATGCCTGAGAGCCAGGCTTGATGGTGTATACCTATAATCCCAGCACTAAGAGGCTAAGGCAAGAGGGTCACCCTGAGTTTAAGGCCAGCCTGGGGCAAGCAAGTTCAAGGCCAGTCTTGACTACCTAATGAGACCCCATATCAAAAAAATTTCCTTTAAACCAAAAAAAAAAAAAAAAAAATTAAGCACCTGGGCCAGGTTAATAGTTTAGTGGCACAGCACCTGCCTGGCAAGTACAAGGTCCTAAATTCAATTCTCCCCACCCCCCAAAAAAAGCTAAAACACCTAAGAAACTATGTACTGACTACATTCATCTGCTACATGTTCACTCTCCAAAGCTCACTTGATACCCATGCTCCTGGCTCCACTAATAAATACATTAGGACTTACTCTAAGTATTGCTCAAAACTACTGAAAAACTACTACATTCAAGACTCAAGAACATTCAGGCTGGGGATGTGGGTCACTTGCCTAACAAGTACAAGGCTCCCAGTACCACAGCCCCTCCCCCCACAAAAAAAGCCAGGTGTGGTGGCGCAATCCATAATCCTAGCACTTGGGAGGCTGAGGCAGGAAACTGCTGCAAGCCTGGGTTACAAAGTGAGTTCCAGACCAACCAGAACTGCATAGTGAAACTCTGTCTCAAAAAAGAAACAAAATTTTTCCCCCAAAGGTCAGATTCCTCCATTTATGTTTACATCATCAGTCCTAAGGAATCCAGACAGTGAGAAAAAGGAAACACAAGGCTTAGCAATTTCACACAGTTCTCAATTGTGTGTGAAAGAGAGGTAAATGACTATCTTAACAGATTGTTCTTGGTTAGGTTAATATAGATCCTTCCAACAATACAAAATATAACCTTAGAAAGAGAGATGGACAAATCCTACTCCAAAAAGAAACGTAACATTAAGAGATAAGATGGGTCCTATAGGAAAAAAACAAGTGAAAGGAAGTACTATGTTAAAGTCTTAGGTGTTATTTCATTTAAAGATCCTAGCAATTTTCTAAGTCTGTAACATTAATCCCCTATTATACAATAAAATGCCAAATAACCTCCACAAGGGGTTAGGTAACATACTTAAGGTTGCACAGGTAAAAAGTAGTAGAACTAGCATTTTTACAAAGTAGTCAATCTAATCCTACAGACCACACACTTATACAAGGTCTAAGGGAGATATAAGATAACATAGACATTTATTTCATCCACATGGAAAGCCACTGTCATTTTTGAACAGCAAGTGTCTGTCCTTTCCCAGGTACACACAGCTTAACTTATTTGTTCCCAAATCTCCAGAAACAGCAATTTCAGATATTTACTAAAATTCTAATATTTGAATTTATCAGACAATTACATCTCTTTGTGCTATTCATTCTTCATATTCCTAGGCTGTTTGCTTGCTTACTTGCTTGCTTGCTTCCTTTTTTTTCCTTTCTTTCTTTCTTCTTTTGGCTTTTTGAGACAGTGTTTCACCATGCAG
The DNA here is from genome assembly GCA_004027165.1 of Ctenomys sociabilis. Taxonomy (NCBI): domain Eukaryota; kingdom Metazoa; phylum Chordata; class Mammalia; order Rodentia; family Ctenomyidae; genus Ctenomys; species Ctenomys sociabilis. Next base: position 11,077 of record PVKA01045899.1, on the reverse strand, counting down.
TTCAGGCTGCCCTTGAACATACTTTGTAGCCCAGGCTGGTCTTGAACTCACAAGGATCTTCCTACCTCAGTCTCCTGGGTGCTGGGATTACAGGTGTGTGCCACCACACCCAGCTCTCTGAGGCTACTTTCTACTTCCAGGGCAATGCACACTCATAGAATGTCTACTTTTTCCCCCAAAATCAAACTTAGAAAAGGAAAAAAAAATTTCCTATAATTAACAACATCCAAAATAATTTGTGTTTACCACATAATATTACAGTGGATTATACTACTAACATCTCAAATACAGTTTCATCATTACTAATTAATAGCCTCCTGTAACCTCCCTATTCTCTTGACCCCTGCCTTTTTGAGATGAGTAATTCAGCCTGGTGTCATAACAATCTTCCTGCCTCTGCCTCTCAACTGCTATCAGTATAGGCATGTGACATCACATGAGCCAGAGTTTCTAGTTTTGCCATACACAAGGTCCTTGGTTCAATCTCAGCACTAGGGGTGGAAATCTAGTTTTGTAGCAGAAAAATCAATCTTCAAGCAACAAACCTAATTAACAGCCAAATGCTAACATAAAAATAAATCTTTTTTTTTCCCTTCCATTTAAGATAGCCCATGGCAGATTCTCAAAAAATTCAATTTTTAAACAACAGTCTACAAAAACAAGAAGTTCTACTTAAGCCCTTAAAGATTCCTTTGTTTTTTTAGATGGGATCTCCTATGTAGTTCAGGCTGGACTTGAACTTGCCTCAGCCTCCCAAGTGCAGGGATTACAGGGGACTGCCACACCTGTCTTTGTCATAGCCCTTCTCGACTCCTATCTATTGGCTATTTCACTGTCATTTACAGAACTCCCATTCAAGGACAAAAGTCAGAAAAAGGGAAAATACTCTAATTATAGTAGCTATCCATAAATTAATTTAACCTCATAAATTTCTTCAGGTAAAAATATCCCTCAACACTTCTAACTTTTTTAAATGCTTCAATTAGAAAACTCTCTTTCTGCCCGGGGAGACAGTTCAGTAGAGTAAGTGCTTCCCTGGCTCATGGAGGGTCCCGAGTTCAATCCCCAGTACCACACACATACAAACACACACACACACACACACACACACACACACACACACACCAAAGAAAAACAAAAAAAAAAACCCTCCTTTTTATAAAAGTATAGATTCCATTCAAAGAAAAATCCTTTATTACTATTATCATTTTTTAAATTCTCCAAGTTCTGGCCATACATAACCTCTTTGAATTACTACTGGCCCAGTATGTAAAACATCCACCTAGGAATATAGCTCAGCAACATAAGCACCTGCCTGGCAAGCTCACAAGGTCCTGAGTTCAATCCCCAGTACCAACAACAACAACAAAAAAATCCACCTGGGACATTACTAAATACTGGTTTGCAATATTAGTTGGCCTTCCCAAATTGGTATACTGGGTATTACCCTAGAGCCTAGGTATACAAATAAAGAAGAGAATTCATAGTCCAGCCTTTAAGGAACAGACAGAAAAGAAGTATGAGGGGAAACCAGTTTACCTAGATGGATCAGGAACCGGGGAGATAGCTCAGTAGAAATAAGCACTTGCCTGGCAAGTGTGGGGTCCTAAATTCAATCCCCAGTACCACACACACAAAAAAAAAGAATATTGCCTAGATGGATCAGGAAAACTTCTCAAACTTTCAGCTGAGTCTTCAAGGATATGCAGGAGCTCCATCAAGCTGGAGGACAAGAGTATATTTAAGAAAAAATTTAGAAAAAATAAAAAATTTAGGGGTGGGAAAACCAAGTGGGGGGGAAATTTAGATCCACGATGCTGGCATCATTTTTTATTTTAAAAAATTATAAAACATATATAAACTATAAACATATATAACATATTGCTCAGCATATAAACACCTAAAAATGCTTGTGGTTGTTCCCAAATTATTCATGCTAATCTATGTATGTACATAAGTGAGAGCTATTTATACTTAAAATAAGCTTGTAAATCACTGATCTGAACCATTAACTAATCTCAGGTTTGTTCTACAACCAAATATATGAGCAGATATTTTTGAACAGTTGCCTGTTCATCAAGAAACTTTTTTTTAATCTATTAAGAAACTTTTTTTTAAAATGTATTTTAGCACAGGGTCTACAAGGTCTACAGGGTCTCACTACATAGATCGAACTCAAAGTGATTCTCCTGTTTTCAGCCTCCCAAGCACTGGGATTATAGGTGCAGGCCACCGTGCCCAGTCTCATTTGCCCTCTCAGCGAGCCCTGGGGCTGGGGCCAGTACAGGACAGGGGATCAAACCCCAACCAGACGCTGCGCTATGCCTAAACAGGCACTTTAATCCACTGAACTATCTGGCCGGCCCTATACCAAGAAACTTTTGCTATAATTTTTGTTTAAAAACTTTCTAATCTCATAGTAAAATTTTAATCATATGAAAATACTGTGAGGTTTCTAATTCTTTTCTGATTAAACAGAAAAAAAGAGAAAAACACATACATAGACAAGTTAGATTTAGGTATTCTGACACTAATCCAGGGTTTTATCAATTCTCCATGAATTTACAGCATAATCAGATCAGTATAGTCCATTAGCTAAAGAGTTTTTACTATTTTACATTTAAAAATATTATGCACGCTTATCTACACTGTCTCCTACCTTGATTTTTACAGATATTCAACCCTCTACAAAATCTATTAGAGGGGCCGGCCTGATAGCTCAGCGGACTAAAGGGCCTGCTTAGGCAGAGTTCAGGGGCTGGTGACTGAGACTGGGCACGGTGGCACACACCTGTAAACCATCCCGGCACTTGGGAGGCTGAAAATAGGAGAATCACTACAAGTGCAATCTATATAGTAAGATCCTGTAGACCCTGTCCTAAATACAGAAGAAATAATAATAGTGATAATATCTATTAGGGAAAACATTCATCTGGTTCCCAGTACCATACTTACTCTTCTTTGGAGATAGTAAGATCTGATTAAGCAAACTGTTAATTGCTGACAGGGTAAATAAGCCTAATAGTCCAAAACTCTCTTACTCCTCTTACTCCAAAGAAACCAATGGTGCAAAAAAACTTCACTTAAAACTAAGTTTCTTGTTAGTCCAAGAAACCTATCTACTTACAAGAGGTAAACTACTTCAACTTCAATATTGGGAGTCAGAGAAAATATATATTTAAGCCCAAAATAGCAAGGAATTCTTTTCCCTTGAATACAAGTAACTGTATCTTGCGTGGGGGGAGGGGGGACAAAAACAGACTTTAGGATCCCAGGCCATTGTTACTTTATGAGCATGATAGACATAAGAATACACATTTAGTGTAAACATAAGGCAAACCTATACAGAACTGAAACAGTTTGTGGTTAAACCTCACCATACTGCGGTCTTCAACTTCCTGTTTTATTTCCCAAGCATTTGCTGTTTTTAACCACTGCACCCGCCTCACCTCCTAAGCAATATGATACAGTAAAAAGAGCACTGAATGACAGTGAAAAGAATGGGCTCTATACCAAGTTCTACTTTTACTAGGCATGAGAATATAAACTCATCATTTAAACTCTGAATTCATACTACTGACAAGGTTGGACTAGACTTACACTTTCCAAAGGTTCCCACCAAAGCATCCCTGTGGAGAGATGCATTACAATTCAATCAAACTCAGTTTCCCTACTGGGATAAACCACTTGAAAATGTATATACATTATTATGTCTTTTCCACAAGGACCAAATTCTACTTATTTCCCTTCAAATCACATGACTCTCATTAAGAAAAAATTTTAACGTGCCCTCTAAACTTGTATAAAATGCTAAATAACTCTATTCATCACTTGGTATTTAGTATATAACTTTCTATTAGTATTTTCTTATATAAACACTATGTACAGGAAAGAGATTAATGTTCACAACCAATTATTTATTAAGTATTTAATAACTCTATACTTGAGGTCTTTTACAAGAGCCAATAAAATGTTCATGGCTGGTGGTAGCTACTACCTTGGACAGATCATTTAAGTTCTTGCCCAGAAAACAGTAATAATATGTAAGCTTCCTTTCAGTTCTAAAATGCTGTAGCTACATGCCTATGTGTTTCTCACATTTCATTTATTCTACATACACATTTATGTGTATGTAACTATGTCCTATTTAATCCCCAATGCTGATTCACAAAAGAAAAGTCCTATTACAACATTAACTTATTCACTGGGTAACACTTCTTGGCAACTCAGTGCATGCATCTTGCCCAGATTCAAACACACAGCAGGGCTTCCATAGAAAGAAATTTGCAGCCTCAGTCAGACAGCAAACATTAAGGGAAATTTTGCATAATCTTAATTTTATTTTTAATCTTAATTTTCATAATGAACTATTTCAAAAAATTACAAAGGTGATGTGAAAGAGGAATTTATTTTTTCAACATTTTAATTTTTTATTTGATATATGGTCTCCATGCACAGTTCAGACTCGGAGTAATCCTCCTGTCTCAATCTCCCCAGAGCTGGGATCACAGATGTGTGCCAACACACAGTTTCAATAGTCAGGACAGCATGGCATGTGGTAGCAGGGATCAAACCTGGTCTTTATGCTCGCCAGGCAGGCACTTAGACCACCAAGCTATCTTCCCAGCCCGAGAAGAAATTCAGTGTTCTTAAAATGAGAGGATTGTTTGAGCCAAAGAGCCAGATATGTATTTTAAGCAACCAAAGAAGCTAGGATATAGCAACTCTTAAGATTAACTCTCAGATGTTATTTTCAGAATTCTGAGAAAAGGTATGGGAAGTCACTATCCTTAGTCAGTAAACAATAGGGACAACAGGGACCAAATATTCTTCCTGTCAAATAACATTGGGGCTTTTGTTGTTATTGTTTTGGAGATAGGGCCTCACTGTGTAGTTTGGGCTGCCCTTTTAAAACTCACAATGTAGCCCAGGCTGGCCTGGAACTCACAGTGATCTTTCTGCCTCAGCCTCTCAAGTGCTGGATTACAGGTGTGCACAACTCTACCTGGCTCTAACCTTGTTCCTTAACAGTGATGGAAATTTTCAGGAAATAAATGGTTTAACAGACACGTAAGTTTTCAGTTCAAAGGACACAAAGGTAAACACTCACAAAAGAGTATACAAGAGCAGCTAAGTTTTACAAACAGATGAAAACTTGCTCTCTAGAATAGAGTCCACCAAAAAAATATACACACATTTGAGCAGTTCACCATAGCAATAAATGTCTGGAAGTTAATGGTCACCACTCTGAGGTCAATGATAACTTGTATAATTAATGATGTCTCAATAAACTTACTATTAAAATATTTATACGTTTTTCTTTCCCCAGTGTATGTATTTCTTGGCAGACTACATTTTTGTTAGCAGCATTATACTTTGCTATTGTCTTACCTCATTTTCTCACACTGGACTATTTTCATGTTAACATGACATTTTGTTGTTTGTAGTGCTGGGGATCAAACCTAGGGCCTCAAGATGGCCAGGCAAGCAGTCTACCACTTATCTATATCCCAAGCCTCAAGACTTATTAACACTAAAGCCTCAGAGAAAAATTTTTCCTCCTACCACACCTACATAGTGGTGACTGTAACCCAAGCACTCTTAAAGCAGGAGGATGGCAACCTCAAGTCCAGCTAGCCCTTCAGAGAGAAATCTCAAAATAAAGTTAAAAAAGGGACTGAGCCTGTCACTCAGTACAAAGCTCTTAGGTTCAACCCCTAGTACAGCAAAAATAAGAACTAAGTCCATGATACTGCCCTTCAGAACCCCTAAAGGGTATAACATATCCAGTTTAAACACACAAAATAAAAAATAAAAATGGAAAAAAAAAAAAAAACTACAAAATTACCAATATTTGAGTACCTTGTACCTGCATACATCACCTTAATGGTTCATTTCCTACTTGGGATTGGAGACAGCTGCTATGACGACAAACAATGTCACCAGAACTATACACTATAGAATTACTGGCTTCAAAACACACTTTATATACTTTTAAGGCTTCAAAAACATGCTTATGAAGCTTTTGAAACCACCTAGCTACAGTGTTAAATATATGTATACACTGTTACACACCTATACACAGTGTGTGTACATATATATGTATCAGGCTTTTTTCTTTAGGGCCCAAAGAATTCCCAGTCCTCAGCAGTGTTTAGTCAGTGGACAAGATGGAGTTTTTGTTGTGTGTTTTTTTAACACCCATATCCAGCAAAAATGTGAAGACCTTGATGACAAAGCAGAATTTGACAGCTAGTGAAACCGTCTGGCCACAGGAACACAGTGCCTCCAAAGCCACCAGGATCAATACCTGGACTTTCCCTACTGGGATGATATCACCTATCCATTCCCATTTCATTTTCCAAGGAATAAAATATTAGCTGTTACCCCTGCTCTCACCATTTATATACATTTATATAATTTTCCACATGTTGAATGTTTCTTTATATACTTTACCATAGGGGCTACTCAATATTGAAATTAACAGCTCACCAACAGAAAAGATGGTATTTCTTATCCACTAACAAAGCCACTTAGTAGTTTCTAAATGCCTATAATGTATAAATTACTGTAGCAAGTCCCACAGGGATACAAAGATAAAAGCCACTACCGTACCCATCTGTTTTCAAGGAGCTTAACAGTGTGGTTAGAAGAGCCATGCCAACTAAACAAAGAAGCCAAAATACAATACTACACAAATACCACATGATAAATAACCAAAAAAATTATAGTACTCAGCAATAGGAAAGATAATTTCCTGTTGGAGAAAAAAAAAATCAGAGAAGTTTTCATGCAAGGAAGCATCTATACTTAAAGGATTGGTAGAAATATTTTAGAAGAACTAGGTAATGTAATGGAAATGAGTTTCAGATTAGGTGACTTTCAGACTGGGCGGCACACAATGTAATCCCAGCACTCAGGAAGCCAAGCAGGTAGACTGCCTGTTCAAGATCAACCTGAACTATATAGTGAGACCCTGCCTAAAAAAAAAAATCTGTAAAATAATATTGAAAAAAATTGCAAAAAGATATGGAGGTCAGAGATGTAGCTCAGTTACTCAGTACATGCCCAGGCAGCGCAAGGACCTGGATTCAATTCCAAGTGCTTCCCACAAGAAGGATAATATTATGTTTATATTTATGTAAGATTTCAAAACAAAACTATATGTTGTTTATAAGAATATAATATGTAGGGAAAAATATTTAAAAATGAAATGAAATGATGCATATCAATTTGGGTCTGTAGTAGTGATTTCCTAAGAAAGTAGGAAGAAAAGAAGCAGGGTGGGACCTGTAAAGTTTTATATTTTGAAGAAAACAAGACAGCTGAAATTAATATAACAAAACATTAATACCCATTAAATTTAGAGGTTTGGGAGATAGAAAGCTCTGGCAGTCCTGCTTTTACTCTAGGATATATACTTATGGCACTATTTGACTCTGCAATGATGCTTATTTCTGATCCTTCTGACTATTCTTGCTCATGAAAGCTATAGAAAGCAGGGTTTGGAAGATAGTTCAGTGGTCAAAGCACCTGCCTGGCAAGCACAAGGACCCAAGTTCGATTCTAGACACTGCGAGCCCTGGGTCCCGGGGTATGCCATGCAATGCTGGCCGCAGAACTGGGGGTGGTGGTGGTGCATTCCTGTAATCCCAGTACTGGGGATGTGGCTGATACAGGAAGATACTAGAAGTCTGAACTAGACCCTGTATCAAATAAACAAGTAAAAAATAAATTTTATTTTATTTTTATTTGTAGGTAGCCACAGCATTTTATTTTTCTGGAAGTCTTTTTTTTTTTTTTAATAAAATTTAAATATATCAGAAACAAAAAGCTACAGAATGCTAAGGCTGAGCTGAAGAGACCACAGCTAGACTTTTCTTCACTAAGAAAAATGACATCTACCAAATACCACTAACATTATGAAAGTACCATTCCTACAGATGAAAACAGAATCAACATTTTTCAGTATGTTTTACTGATTAGAATATTACTGTATCTTAAGATAATTTTCTTTAGAAAATATAAATGGGTGCCAATAATGTGTATGCTGCTTGTCTGAGTGCTTTTATTTAAAAAGCTTGCCATTATTTGAACATTTTATTTTTTACAACAAACATTTTACAACAAAAATAAATTAAGATTGGATCATTTGCTCAAAATGATTATTATTATTATTATTTTATATTTTAGGGAAGGGTCTACAGGGTGTTCAGGGTCTTACTACTACATCAGACTCAGAGCGATCTGCCTTTTACAGCCTCCCAAGAGCTGGGATTACAGGGTGCATCACCACACCCAGTCAATTGCCTGCTCAGTTGCACACCCCAAGGGCAGGGCTGGCAGGCAGGCCCCTGGGATCGAACCCCCCAGCCCCTGCCTGCTTGCAGGCACTTTAATCCACTGAGTTATTTGGCCAGCCCTTCAAAATTATTTCTTAGGGTTTTTTTCCCCTAAAACTTAGTAAGTGTTTGAAATATCTCATTATACAAACATACAAAAATTAAGAGAGAACCAGTTACCTGGAAGAATAAGAGTCACTAAAACAAAAGGAGTAGGAACTGGATGGTCCACCTGTATTTTGGTGAAACACTAGCTGTTCAGCTGGAGGCTACCCTAACATCTCTCGCATGGCATGCACAAGGGGCACTTGCACCAGAGTGGGGTGTGGGCTGAAAACACTGAACAAGAAGGAAGTTTTTACTGCCATTGCAAATCAAATAGCTGAGGGAAGTGAGAGCCACCTTCCCACATAACTTACATGCCACTATAACCAAGTCATCTCCCCCACAACAAAGCCAAGGAAACTGCCAGCCACAATGGAATTCAGACAAGGACTCACTATGAGTAGCTCTTCTATGCCTCCTCTCTCCCCTCCCTTCCCCTAAACACTCACAAACAAAAACAAAATGTACCCTTGCCCACTTAAGAAAGAATTAAGAATTGGCAGCTCTGCTAAAGTGGACAACTTCCAAACCAAAGCCCTTCTCTGGAGATGATGTTAACAAAACTTGGAAAAAAGAAAGAATAAACTTGAGGAAGATCAGCAATGGAAGGTATCCATTCTTTTGGTTTGGAGTTAGGGTCTCTCTGCATTGTTCAGGCTGGCCTTAATCTCATAGTGATCTTCCTGCCTCAGTTTCCCCCTCCCCAGTGCTGGGATTACAGATATAAGCCACCACACCTAGTGAAAGGTATCCATTCTTCCATCCTTCCTTGAGTCCCAACTTTCCTCAGAAAAATCTTAAGAGGTTCTGAGATGTACTATACCTTATTCTGTTCTCCAGCAAAAATGACCAGAATACAAAATCCAAACTTTCATTTTAAAACCAAATAATTTCCCTCCACCAAAATCCAATGAAATTAAAAACACAAAGAAGTAAGATTTTGGAGAGACAGAAAGGGAAAAGGAAATAAAAAAAAAAATTAAGATGTTTTCCCCATGGTAAAAACCTAAAAGATTTTTAAAAGGTTTACAATCCAAGTATAAGGTAAATCTTATCTTTGTGATAAATATTGTGCCCAATTTATCATAATCTACTTCTTTTAACAAGTGTTACTGACAAAACTACATTCAAAAGAAAACTACTGGGCTGGCCAAATAGTTCAGCGGATTAAAGTGCCTGCAAGCAAGGTGCAGAGGCTGGGGGTTTGATCCCCAGGCCTGCCGTGCCAGCCCCAAGGAGACTGAGACTGGGCATGGTGGCACATATCTATAATCCCAGCACTTGGGAGCCTATAAACAAGGCAAATCACTACTAGTCTGATCTAGTAGTGAGACCCTGAACAACCTGTAGACCCTTCCCTAGAATAAAAATAAAACTACTTAAAGGAAACTTAGCAATAGATAAATATCTATATACTCAAATATCCTGACATTCTATATCTGAATCATTTCAGCTGAAGAATCCTAGTATCTTGTTCATCCTACTCCAAGGCACCCAAGTGCTCCAGGTCAAAAATCCCTCTTCCCAATGCCCAATGTATTTTCAGCACAGGTCCTTCTTAGTCAAATCTAAGAAAAGATCTCTGTTCACCTCAGACTGCTTAAAAAGGACATAGTGGGGGGAAGTCCACAGTACATGTGCCATGCAAGCTGTTAGTACCACTGGAAGCTCTAAAAGATTCACCATCACTGGAATAGAGTATTAAGTCTCTCTTCAAGCACAATGCAAGGAGGCAGGATGAAACAAACACTGGAATGGGATATGGGAAGTAGATCATCAGTAAACTGACATTTATTGATCACCTGCCACATACCAACCACTGAAGAACTAAATTCCAGGTCAAGCTCTCACTTAACTACTTCTGTGACTCTGGTAAATGAACCTCAGATATTTCACTTCAAAATGAATGAAAAAGCATAACAGGCTGGGTGTGGTGGTACAAGTCTGTAATCCCAGCACTTTGGAGGTTATTTATTTTTTTCCAAGGCAAGAGGTTCACTACAAGTTTGAGGCCAGCATGGGCTACACAGTGAGTTTAAAAGGCCAGCCTGAACTACATAGCAAGACATTGTCTCAAAATGAAAAACTAAAACACAAAGAGTGTAATAAATAGTCCCTGAAGTTCCCTGATTCTCTACACATAACCATTCTCAATTCTCAATACTGCTATAGGATATATCTAGGTTTTTGGCTTTGTTCCTCTCCAACCAACTCTATACCACACTCCTAAACTGTTCTTGGATTTGAAACTTAATCAAATGGATGCTTATAATACTTAAAGGGCTCACTGTTTATTGCACCACAAGATAAAGCACTCCTGTGGAAAAGAGCATGCCCACCACATACAAGGCCCTGGGTCCAATCCAGCATCCAAAAACAAACAAACAAAATAAAGCTCTCCATAGCCTTGCCTACTTCTCTAGCCCTTGCACTCCAACCTCATCCCTTAGTTATGGCAATTACTTAGAAATTACCTAGCCGGGCGTGGTGGCGCATGCCTGTAATCCCAGCACTTGGGAGGCTGAGACAGGAGGATTGTTGTGAGTTTGAGACCAAGCCTGAGCTACAAAGTGAGCTTAAGGCCAGCCTGAACTGCATAGTGAGACCCTGTCTCAAAAAATAAAAAAAAA
>PVKA01045898.1:0-15253 GCA_004027165.1 Ctenomys sociabilis | reverse complement strand
CACTATTTTGTTTCTGTTGCAAGTAACATTTGCGTTTTAAATTTTTTAGGATTTCTGTTTTACAAAGCCTGCTAATGTAGTTTGGAAGTTTCCAAACTGTTATTTCTGGGTATTATTTCACTTATAAATTTACTAACAGGAGAGAAATCCAATGATTAAAAATCACCCCCAAATTTAAGAGTCTCATGCTCTACTGACTGAGCTCGCCAAGCATCTCACCCCTAAATTTAGATGAAGCAAGAGACATGAGAGAACATAAAACATCTGGGACAAGAAAATACATAGTACAATGCTTAAATCCCAGGAGATCACTAACCATATTGGGTGGAAAGGACCAGAGTTTATAATTATCACTAATATTCTGAGAATGGAACTTAAAGATTACAGCCTAGCAGTCACATTCTGTTAGGAAGAGAGATGTCTCGTGAAGGTACTGAAAGATTTAAAGTTAAAGAATCCAACCAATTATCAAAAAGTTGTTTAAATATTAGTAGTAGACAGAAAAGTAGTAGACAAAATAGATGTTAAGGCAAAAAAAATTTATTGTTAAAGAAGAATTTATAAGCACTTACAACATGGCATAAAAAGTGGCCACGCTGAGAGGCCATCAGGGAGGCTAATCTACACAGGTAAGATGCTATCATATCTTTCTAAAAATTGAGATCAGCAGACAAACAAAAAATCAGTAAAAAAAAAAAAAAAAAAGGAGTTTTCCTCCTGTACCACAGGAAGAAGAGTCCTGGCCTCTGGGAGGTTGTTGAGTGGAACAGGATTAGTATGTAACAAAGCTCAAGATCAGGGTTGAGTTCTCCTGCCCCCTGCCATACCAAGGACGCAGCAACCCTGCATCCTCCTTGGGCTGAGAACAGCCCAGCCTAGAAGGCGGGTGCAGAGAAAGTTGCAGGATTCCTGGAGGAAGGAAAGCAATAGAGCGTTCCTTGTGCAAACAGCTATCCTTCCTGCACCTTTTGTCTCAACAACCCCAGGGGGCTGGAACACAGCCTTCCGCAGTAGTCTGCAGGAAGAAAAGGTGCTGAGTGTCCTGCTAGCCAGCAAACCGCTTAGTTTCGCCTGGGGCTCCCAACATCCTGCCTACTAGCAGTGGGAGCAGGGCAGACTTGGGGAGCCTGAGGTTGTCTTGGGTTGAGAGCAGGGTACTCCAGGAGCACCACTGGATGTACTGTTGTCCCATCTGAGTAGTGGCTGGCTTCCCTGAGGTCTCTAAGCACTCCGGTGACAGTGAAGCAGGGAAGAGGATTTCAAGTGCTGGCAAAGGCGTCGCTCCTGAAGAGGCCTTCGTTGCAGTTCCAGAGGGCTGTGCTTTTCAGGCTGTGCAGTGGGTGGATGTCTGTCATGCTCCTGGATGGGCCAGGAATTCCTTTGTTACCCACATTTACAGGTCCCATTCACCTGTTACTTCCAGGGTGTATTATGCTGGATAAAATACTTCTTGAGAATTGGAATTATGGTGCATGGTCAAACTTGGTCTCATTTGAACCTCTTTCATTTGTAGTTGCATCAATGACAACGTCACATGTTCTATGGATGATATGGCTCTTGGGGGTCATGATCAACCCTTCCAACGAGGGACCTGCAGCTCAGGCTTTCCTGTCTTGTGACCAAGCTGGTGTCTGTGATGGCCGTTCCAGATCTTTCACCTCCATTCCCCCAGGGCTGTTGGCCTCTGTGAAAAGGCTGGATCTGTCCAACAACAAGATCTCCTTGGTGGGCCGCCGTGATCTACAGAGATGTGTGAACCTCCAGGCTCTGGTGCTGAAGTCCAGTGGTGTTCACACCATAGAAGAGGATGCCTTTGTCTCACTGGGCCGTCTGGAGCATTTGGACTTATCGGAAAACCACTTGTCTAATTTGTCATCCTCTTGGTTCCGGCACCTTTCCTCCTTGAAATTCTTAAACCTACTAGGAAATCCTTACCCAATGCTCGGTGGAACATCTCTTTTTCTTCACCTCACAAATTTGCGAATCTTGAGGGTAGGAAATGATGGCTTCACCAAGATACAGAAGACAGACTTTGCTGGCCTCACCTTTCTCGAGGAACTTGAGATCAAGGCACCAAAACTCATCAGTTATGAGCCACAAAGTTTAAGGTCCATGCAGAATATTGGCCATCTGATCCTTCGCCTCAGGTGGCCCCATCCGCTGCTCAATATTTTTGCAGATGTTTTAGGTTTAGTGAGGCATATGGAACTGAGTGATACCGATTTGACTACGTTCAGCTTTTCAGAGCTGCCAGTCAGTGAGACAAATCCACTGATGAAGAAGTTTACATTCAGAAAGGTGAGCATTGCTGATAAAAGTTTTAATGGAGTTGTGACACTGCTGGGTTGTGCCTCTGAATTATTAGAGGTAGAATTTGAGGACTGCATTTATAATGGGATTGGAAATTTTATGGCCTCTGAGATAGAAGAAATGTATCCCAAAAAGGGAGAAACACTAACAATTCGGAGGCTGTCCATTCCAAATTTCTATTTATTTAATGATCTCAGTCATGTCTATTCACTCATAGGAAGAATTAAACGAATCACAATAGAAAACAGTAAGGTTTTTCTGGTTCCCTGTTCACTTTCACAACATCTGAAGTCATTAGAATATTTAGATCTCAGTGAAAACTTGATAGTTGAGGAACAGTTGGAAAATTCAGCCTGTGAGGGGGCCTGGCCATCCTTACAGACCTTAATATTAAGGAAAAGCCATCTGACAGAAATAGGAAGAACTGCAGAGATTTTACAGAATCTGCACAACTTAACCAGCCTTGATATCAGTAGAAACAGTTTTCATCTTATGCCGGAAGTTTGTCTGTGGCCAGAAAAGCTGAGCTATTTGAACATATCCAGCACACAGATCCAAAGTTTAACAGACTGTATTCCCCCCACCCTGGAAATCTTAGATGTTAGCAACAACAATCTCAACTCACTGTCTTTGCATTTACCTCAACTGAAGGAACTTTATATTTCCAGAAATAAGTTGAAGACGCTCCCAGATGGCTCCAGGTTACCCATGTTGCAAGTTTTGAAGATCAGCAGGAATATAATAAGTGCTTTCTCTAAGGAGGAGCTGGATGCCCTCCACAGTCTGAAGACCTTGGCAGCTGGGGGCAACACCTTCATCTGCTCCTGTGACTTCCTGACATTCCTGCAGGGGCAGCTGGAGCTGGCCAAGGTGCTGAGCGACTGGCCTGCCAGCTACGTGTGCGACTCCCCAGCCCACACGCGTGGCCAGCTGGTCCAGGACGTGCAGCCCTCAGTCTCCGAGTGCCACCGGGCCGCACTAGTGTCTGTGGTGTGCTGCGCCATTCTCCTGCTGCTCCTGCTTCTGGGGGTCCTGTGCCATTGTCTCCATGGAGTGTGGTACCTGAAAATGATGTGGGCCTGGCTCCAGGCCAAAAGAAAGCCCCACAGGGCTCCCCGGAGTGACGTATGCTATGATGCCTTCGTGTCCTACAGTGAGCAGGACTCATTCTGGGTGGAGGAGCTGCTGGTCCAGGAGTTGGAGCACGCTGAGCCCCCCTTCCGCCTGTGTCTGCACAAGCGGGACTTTGTTCCAGGAAAGTGGATCATCGATAACATCATTGACTGCATTGAGAAGAGCCGCAAGACTGTGTTTGTGCTCTCCAAGAACTTTGTGAGAAGCGAGTGGTGCAAGTACGAGCTGGACTTCTCCCATTTCCGCCTCTTTGACGAGAACAACGATGCCGCCATCCTTGTCCTGCTGGAGCCCATTGAGAAGCGCGCCATCCCGCAGCGCTTCTGCAAACTGCGCAAGATCATGAACACCAGGACCTATCTGGAGTGGCCCACCGAGGTTTCACAGCAGGGAGCCTTCTGGACGAGTCTGAGAGCAGCAATAAAGTCCTAGGTTCTTGCGTGCAAGGCCCATTTCCATTAACTGGGGTTGTGTTCAGGTGACGTGATTGCACAGAGCACAGGCATGTGCCTCCATCAGATGACTGGCCTACTAAGACTGCAATGTCTATCTAGAGAGCTCTTTTATAAAAACTGTGACCAGGTTTTTGGACACAGCTTTGGTTTTCTTTTCATCTAAGAGATCGTCATGCCCTAAGTCCATATTTGGTGTCTGAATAATCTGTAGCAGTTGGCTTAGTCTGCCAGGGAATGGCGCAAATGGGCTGAAGATTGCAAACAAATGGCTCTGTTGGCTTTCTGCAGACTCTTGTCACCTCTCTAGCAATTGATCTCAAGATCAACATGGCAGAATATTGGAGGGCACTCAGCCAAACTTGTTGCTATTCCTAGAAAAAGGGCAGTGTGTTCCCAATGACACTTTTCAGTATGCGAAGTCTGTAGCAGGTTTTCAAGGAAACTGTCTTGCTGGGAATTTGATAGATTTGCACTAGCCCCAGTTACAGGAAAGAATGAGTAACTCAAGAGACAGAAAGCTTTGTCTTTTATTTTATTTTTGTGGTGCCAGGGATTGAACTCAGGACTTTATGCTTGCCAGGCAGGCACTTACGCCATTGGGCTATAATCCCTGGCCCAGCAAGTTTTGTCTTACCCTCAGAACAAAATCGCTGTGATAAATAAAAGATTTAGTTTGGAATAATTTGAAAGTTGTCTCCTTCAGCGGGACTCTGGTCTCCCTCAGCCTTTGGCTACCTGTTGATTCCTAATTAGTGTCTGGTTAGTTTTTAATTCTTAACTAGTGTTGGTTTTTAATTACTATCTGTTACTCTTGCTCTCTGATCCCTCACATATGTCTTATTGCTTTTTCTGCTGTGAAAGTTGTTCAATGTTTAAAAAATATTGCCTTTTTCTCCCTGAAAATTAAAAAAAATATGAGAGCTAAATAGTGTTTTAAAATAAGAATATACCTAGAGGTTCTCTATTATGACTCAGAAGTCATTTGGTATAGTTTAAACATAGACATTGCTATCATGTGTTAACTTTGATAATCAAGATTTAATAGTACATTGAATTCCAAAGTGCCACTGTTTTTGAAGAGCCCTTTCCTGACTCCGTGCAGCTGTCTCCTGACATCTGTGAAAGGGATGAATGTCCTCTAAAAGTAGCTCAGTTCTCAACCGGAACCAAGTGTATGTGGTTACTTGGGCTCTGGGGTTAGACAGACCTGTGTCAGTAGAGATGTGTTATCTTGGCCTGATCTGACCTCCTGTGTTTTCCTGTCTTTAAACTTGCGATGGTGCTTTCTGCAGGGGCAGGTCCAGGAGGATGGAGTGCAGTGGTCCATCCAGCCCTGCTCCCTGTGGTCCTTTCTTTTTCAGCTGGAGGGTGAGGATGGGGAGGGCACCAGGCCTGTGAGCTTGGGCCCACGGATGCATGTGTGGAACAGGAAAGATGCCTGTGATAGATGTCAGTAGATGGTATGTTCTGGGGAGTTATTAATTTCTTTTTATATAATGGCTTATAAATGGATATTTTTCTATTATGAATACTAGCACGGATGTAAGGGACCCTGGTGCCTACCGCAACATACCCTAAAAGGAATCAGTTAAGTGCCTTACAGGCTTTAGTCCTAGAGAGCTCACATGGTACTTCTCGTCCACACACAAGCCCAGGAGGATGTGCTGGAGGAGACCACAAAAAGCCAAAGAAGTCCAGAAGAAGAGTGCCTGAGGATGTGCCGCGGAAGCTCAGCACGACAGTGAACTCTGCATTCCTATTTGTGACATGAGTACCACATTAGGTGTCATGACACCACATATACTTAACCTTGATGTGATCTACATACTTAACTCTGAGAACATAAGCAGCTATAGCCTTAGCTTCATAGTTCACAGATTTAAAATTACCTTTTTTATTTGGGTTCTGGGGATCAAACTCAGAACCTTGTGCTTTCCAGGCAGGCACTGATGCCACTGAGCTATATCCCCAGCCCTAAGATGACCTTTAGAATAGTCTTGATTTTTCTTACTGCAAAGGTGAAACACTTTCACTATGGAAATTTTGGAAAAAAGGAACATAGAGAAGAAACTAAGAATCAGCTCTTAGCCCATCACCTGGAGTAACCACTATCAACTTCGTAGTGTGTAACTGGCCAATACTTTTTCAATGCATATATATGTACACGCGACTTTGCAAAATTAGGATTAGACTGTAAATATTCTAAAAATACAGAAATTGTACCTTCATTAGTTTTTCTGAGACTGCCGAGTGCTTTCCGAGCAGTGTTTTGGGCCACACACAAAGGCCTGTGTGTTGGCAGCCTGGTCCGCAGCCCTCTGCACGTGGGCAGGCGGCGGAGCCCTGGTGGGGCCTCCTGCAGGCGGGTCTGGGAGCCTGTCCTGGAGAGAGGCCCTTTCCTTTTCTGCCCTCTTTGCATCCTCACCACCAGGGAGTGAGCAGGTTTCCTCGGGCCCATGCTCTTGCCATGGTGTACAGCCGACCCAGAGCAACAGGGCCTCCCAGTCACAGCTGACTGTGTTTAAGCTGTGAGCCAAAATAAACCTTTCCTCTTTTTAGGCTGATTATCTCAGGTATTTGTTACAGTAACGAAAAGCTGACAAACACACTGATTGTGTAGCATTTCTCAATGGTGAGGGCCATTTTGAATTCCAGGCAGATAAAAGCTGCTTTCTCTGCCCAGGGCCTAAAGAAAAGGTACTAGAAGCCACCTGTGTGCAGTTATCCATAAATGGTAAGTGTCAGAATGTTAGAGATCAATATGGGGCCTCCTATTTTTAAGTAACAATCATTATTTGTTGGATTTTTAAAGTTGGTTATAGAGATCTATGGATTTTATTTTTGGCAGATTCACTCACAAGCATAAAATTTTAATCATTTTAATCCCCTTGTTTACCCCTTGCCCCAAACTTCCCCCTAATTTCACAAATTTTTTTTTGTTTGTGTTTTGGCTTTTATTTTGCCACATGTGTCCTGCTCCCTGCCTTTACAGCTCTTCTGGTCTTCCTCTTGTCTCCTAATACTCTTTTTTTACTCTCATGTTAACTGTTTTAGATTCCAGTAGGAGATGGTCCCCAGTCAATTTTCCTGCAAATGACAGAATTTGGTTCTTTCTTATGGCTGATCGATACTCCATTGTATACCTAGACCACATTTTCTTTATCTGCTCCTCTGCTGAGGGGCACCTAGGCGGGTACGGTTACTGGTTATTACGAATTGTGCTGCAATAGATGTGGGTCTGCATGTATTGCTGTAGTGTGCTGGTTTCAGCTGTTTGGGTGTGGACCAAGGAATGGTGTAGCTGGGTGGCATGGTGGCTCTATTTTTAGTTTACTTTAGTAACTTCCATACTGTTCGTACTAAATGACATTTCTGCCAACAGTGTCCTTTATCCTTACACCCTCACCAGCAGTTATTGTTTTTGTATTCAGGGGTGAAACAGAATCTCTGGGTGGTTTTTAAGAAATTTACATTTCCCTAATGGCAAAAGATGTTGAACATTTGCCCGGTCTCAATTGCCCTCTCAGTGCCCTGGGGGTGGGCCCCGGGATCGGACACCCAGCCCCTATGCCTGTTTGCAGGTGCTTTAATCCTCTGAGCTATTTTGCCAGACCTCTGATACTTACAACTATTTGTATTTTTTCTTTTGAGAAATGTCTGAACAAGTCATTTGTCCTTTTACTGATTTGGCTGCTTGATGTTTTTCTGTTAAGGGTTTGGGGTTCTTTACATATTTTAAATATTAATCTTTTGTTGGGAGACTAGCTAGTAAAGACTTCTCCAGCTGTGCAGAAAACTTTTAATTTGATGTGGCCTCATCTGTTGATTCTTTTTTTTTTTTTTTGTCTTTTTTTTGAGACAGGGTCTCATTATGCAGTTCAGGCTGGCCTTAAGCTCACTTTGTAGCTCAGGCTGGTCTTGAACTCACAACAATCCTCCTGCCTCAGCCTCCGAGTGCTGGGATTACAGGCATGCGCCACCACGCCCGACTCATCTGTTGATTCTTGATACTGTTATTCCGCTGAACCAGCTCCCTGGCCCCATTTGCTCCATTTCTTTATGTGTTTTTTGTGTCAATAGCATGCTGCTTTTGTTACTGCATCTCTGTACTATAATTTGAAATCAAGTATTGTCATGTTTCTGGGCTTCTTTTTAAGATTGTTTTGGCATTTGGAATCTTCTGTGTCTCCATATGAATTTCAGGATTGTTTTCATAGTTCAATGACGGATGTCTTTGGTATTTTACTGGAGATTGCACTGAAGCTGTGGATGGCATATGGCGCTATGGCTATTTGACAATATTAATTTGGCAAGTCAGTGAACATTGGAGACCACTCCACTTTCTGATATTTTCATTAATGTCTTTCTTTAGTTTTCTGAAATCTCCATTGTAGAAGTGTTTCAATTAATTAGATTGATTCCTAGGTAACTTTATTATATTTGAAGTGATTATGAATGGAATTACTTTCCTGATTTTTTTTCTTGTTCATTTTTTTTTGTATTAGAACCAATGGTATTTATATTCTGCCACATTGCTGAATTCATTTATCAGCTCTAAAAGCCTTTTAGTAGAGTCTAGGGTTTTCTAAGAGGCGGGTCAAATCATTGGCACAGAAGGATAATTTGACTTCTTATTTGTACCCTCATTATTTTTTTTTCTCTTGCCTATTTGCTGTAGTTAAAAATTTCAGGAACTACAGTGGTCCTCAGTTCATGAACTCAGTTTGTCCCATGATTCTGGGGAAATGGCCACATTAGTGCTTATGGGGGAAAGGTGCCCGCAGTCCTGGGTGGCGCTTCATATTGAGGCTGCGAACAGAAGCCAACTTTTGCCAGGCAAGTCTGTCCTTGAATGGTTCCCAAACAGAAGTACTCATGAAGCCAGGTGTTGCCCTGCAGTGAACAGGAGACCACGAGAGTGGGCATTCTTGTCTTTTCCTGATCCTGTTATTTATTCATTTATATTTTATAGTTTGCATTGGAAAGAAAAAGTTTGTTATATAGCTGGAAATTTCAGTCTTTTTAACAAGTCATGTTACATGTTATGTAAATCAAGGTTACTTTAGACCACAAATGTTCAAATATCATTTCATCTATGTCTTATGATGTTTGACTTTTAGAATCAACATTTGGTCATTTTCAGTATAATAATTAATAAGTTAAATGGAAATTCCAATTTGACACTTATAACACAGGTATCCAGTATGTTGAAATTCCAGCAACCTAAAGTTTTATCTACCATATATTCTTAAAATAATGAGCTAAATGTTAATCTAGTCTAAGTTATTTAAACATAGAAAGTAAAAACAAGTATATTCACTAAGAAATAAACTATTGAAAAGCATGGGAAGCTTCCTCCCTCCCTTATGAAAGATTAAAAATCACATGTAAAAGTACAGTATTTTCCTAGTCAGCTGAAAACAAAATATATTAGGTAAAAGACTGGTAACCCTCAAGAGAGAAGTAACACAAAAATGATCCAGTCATACTTTAGGTAGAAGTGACAAACATATTCCTTTTATTGTTATTAGTGCTTCTTCCGGTGAGTTCCTGCTGCGCTGCGTCTGATCTTCTTTGATTCCACTCTGGGCCGCGCTCTGAGCCCTCGCACTCCCTGCCCTTCCACCTCAGCGGGAGTGCCTTTGTACACGGCTGCACAGTCGTCTCTGGGGTACGGGTCAGCCTGGATCTGCTCCCAAATCTATTTAGGATTTAGCTCCTTGTCAGGATCTCCCAGGAAAACATCAAACGTGACTGTCCCCAGGCACAGACCCACCAGGAGGAGTCAGGATTTCGACCTTCTTTGGTGAACTGGCGCGCATCACCCTCACCTGAGACAGGACCCCCCTCATCTTTGCAAGGTTCAGATTGCAAAGCAAAATCACCATCCGATTTTGCATCTGTTCAAGAGGAACATGATTCACTAGGCCACTGATGACTAGTCCTGGGGCTGCAGACGTCTATTTCTTCTACACACAAAGAATTTATGTCAGGATGTCTTTTGGCATTAATGATGCTGCCAGTTTGAAGATCCAGACAGGAAGCATCCGCTGGCTTGGAGTGAGCACTTCCTGCTGCAGATGGCTTTTCCCCCTTCTTCGCTCCTTTCCTTTCAGTTTTTTTCTTTCACTTTCTCCCCCCTTTTTATCTGTTCGGTCACTAGACGACAGTTACTGGTGTCGACTGTTCTGCAGTTTCAGCAGTCACAGAATGGGCTCGCAGTGGGGCATGAGACGGGCATGGTATTTGTTTCACTCCATTCTGAATTTCAGCCAGAATCAGCTCCTGTTTTAGTTCTTCAATTTCTTTCTTCAGTTCAACATTTTCAACTCGAAGTTTTTTCTTTTCTCTGTGTTGCCTGCAAAATCGCTTTTTCCCTGAGAAGAGCAACTTGCAGTTTAGGACATTCAGTGCTTTGATCTGCCTCTGCCCACTCTCCTCCGGTCTTTTCAGAACAGCCTCTTGGTTGTCATTTTTGCCAAAAAACGACCCAAACTCATGAAGCAGCAGACAGCAATTCCTCTATTTTTTAATAGAAAAAAACCTTAATTTTTTTGTTAGTGCTTTATCCAAATGGAAGTCCTTTTATGTAGCAACAGACTACAGGCTCAAAAATATTGTTCTATCTCCTTATGCTTTTGAATATGCCTGCTATGTGATAAGTAAATTATCTGAATGTTCGCTGAACTGAGAAACAAAAATTAAATCCTCTTGTAATCTAGTTGGAGAATCAGTGGTAATGCTGATAGGTAGGCAGTTCAAAAAGAAAAACTCCCAGTAGCTAGAAATCTTAGGGCAAGTGATGACGGAACACTGAACAGCACCACGCTATGCCAATATTCGAACAGGAAAAGTGGCCACCAATGCATTTCCTTCCCACTTCGTACAAGCTCAGGGACGTGGTAGACCAGTGGGTGTCTGCGCTCTATGCACAGTGTTGGCTGTACATATGATAAGCAATTTAAAGCATGTTACTTTGGGGAGTCCACTGTATTCATTATTTTATGGTTCATCTTTCTTATTTTGTTCCTGCCGGGTAAATTTACTCTTTCAACAAATATTTTTTGAGCGTGCTGTGTGTGGAATATTGCTTTAAGTGCTACGTACATAACAGAAAAAAAATAAAATAAAATAAAAAACAGATAAAATTCATTTCCTTCATGGAGTGGAAGACAAATAATAAAGACTTAACATAATTTCAGGCATCAATGAGCGCTCTGAAGAAGGCGACCAGAGTACCAAAGCAGAACAGCTGCGAACTTGAGCGCGTGTGCAGGCGCGTGCGCAATGTAGATAGAGTAACGTGGGATTCATCCTGCAGCCTTCCCACCCCTGGGGCAACATAGCCAACATCCACGCAACTTACAGGAGGAAAGGCTTAACATGGCTCTTGGTTCGAGTGCAGAAATACTATGATGGAAGGACTTGGTGGAGGAAAGCCACTCTTCATGGCATCCAGGAGATAAGAGAGCAAAGCAGGAGTGTGTGTGTGTGTGTGTGTGTGTGTGTGTGTGTGTATGTGTGTGTGTGTGCGTGTAGATACATCCCTTCCAAAGGGATGCCTCCAGTTACACCCCCCTCCTACCAGATTTCTCTCCTAACAGCACGGTTAGCATAAACTCATTATTGGACCCATGCATTGTTGAATGTGGCACCCTTATGACCCAGTTATCTTCCAGAAGCCCCCCTTGAGAACACATGAATCTTTGCGAGGACCTTCTGGGTCTAAACTATAACACAGAGAGAGTGATTCTGTCTCCTTGGGTGGGGTGAATCCATGTGGCAGTCCCAGGCAACCCAGAGCAGTTTGGCTGGCTGAACAGGCATGGAGCCTGCTACATGGGGCTCTGGGCATCATCCTCCTTGTACAGTGCCACCAACAGTGGCAGAGAGTGACAAGAACAGAGTGAGAAGGAGGTATTCATAGACACACTGCTAGTGGAGACACGTTCTTTGCTCTCTGCTCCTTTCTGCTCACCTAAATGTATGGTTGAGATCTAGAATGCTTATCTATTCTATGTCTTTGAAGATGTAGAAATGATTGGAAGGCATGAATTATAACTAGATGTTGTCTGTGAAAAGTGCTTTATGGAGCTCAGAAACATTTCACCGGTGAGCTGGCTTTGAGCCAAACCCATGGCCCAGTGTCCATAGTGGGGTGTGCCAAGTAGGTCACGTGTGTGGGTTAGAAGATTGTAGTGGGAAAGAGGAAAAGGTGTGTTTTACTTATTTATTTTACTGTTCAGCTTCTATTTTAAATTCTTTCCACAGAGACAAGTTGTTGTGTAAATCAAAATTTTATTCAGTTTTCTGAACTCTTGGGATCTCATTAAAATTAAAAACAGAGCATCCATATTAAAGGTGAGATGAAAGATGTAAAAATATTTCAGCCATGCAATACATTGCCTCTGGGTTGGCTGTACTATTCTAACCCCAGTGAGTAGTTAATGCCTTGGACTATTCCTATTATCACAGGTTGCCAGGCTACCAGGTAACGAAGCCAGTCCAGGATTTGCCCATACAAAAAATGTGTGCGCTCCCAGCTAAATCTCAGTTAAGGAGGTTGTTCAGTAGGCAGCCTTGAAGCAGACATAGTCACGATTACCATATCACAAGAAATGCAATGAACAAAATTGAGGCCGACAACTCAGTGCCTGTTTTGTTGATTCTGTGTGCTCAATGAAAGTCCCTCTCCCATGCCGAGAGGGGTGATGGGGGCAGTGCCAGCTGTGCTGGCGGAGGGGCCAGGTCTCTGAAGAAGAACACTGAGGCCAGGAGTTTGGGAAGTGGAGTAGCAAGCTGTTGTATTTTTAATTCCTTATTTGAAAATGAAGAAAAAGATACCCTTTGACTGATTTTTTTAACAGTGTGGTTAGTGTCCCTATTTGCTCCATACACAATTTCAAAAAATAAATGGAAATTTTTCAGAGTAAAATCCCAACCTATAAAATGAGCATAAAAGACAAGAATGCATGTTAAAAGGAGGAGGAAGGGAGAAATGACCACACTGGAAAACTGGAAGCTACTGCAAATGAGCACGGCCGAGCTCCGGGCTGTCCCCTGGCCAGCTTGTCAGCGGGAGCTCCCGGGTATTAGGAAGAAGAGCTGCAGCTCACAGATGAGACGTGCCTTTTCATGGTATCTTGGATAAGTTCTGCAAAGGGAAGTTAACTAATACATATTAATACATACCATTAACTAATACATAGCATCTCTGATAGCAGTTATGCCCACAAAGAGCAGCTTTTCCATAAATAATTTTTCCTTATACTGAGTTCAACAGAAACTACCTGTAATAATCAGTAGCTATTCTCTCTAGTTTATATAAATAAGCAAGTCACTCTTCATAAGAATCAAATCATCTTTGCTGTTATTTAATCATTTATTTATTTGGTACAGGGTTTTGCTAGGCAGCTCTGAGTCACAGTAATCCTCCTGTCTCAGCCTCCCCAGCACTGGTGTTACAGGCGTGTACCACCTGCCCGGTTCTGGTGGCCATGGTATGGGGTATCAGGTATCAAACTCAGGTCCCTGCGCTTGCCAGGCAGGTGCTTAGACCAATGAGGAATCTTCCCAGCCCCTTTGCTGTTATTTAAACTATCATTTAAAGTGACATTTGTGATCATATCATCACTAATTTTATAACAAAGCAATTTGCACTGGGGTTTCATGAGTTATTACCCCCAAGCTCCCTGGGCTGGGAGTTCTCTTTTGAGAGGGGGAAGCAGGAATAGGAAGGAGGTGGTCAGAAGGCCAGGGGTGGGGATCATCTCTCTCCTTCAACCTTGAGTGAGGTCTCAGTGGTACCAATCACCAACAGAAGCTAGGCATAGGGAAGGAGCAGGGCTCTGCAGGGTGGTTTCTGACTCCCTGAGCTGCCCTCCTTCTCTGATACCCACCAAGAAAGTCCCTGATTTGCGGTGCTCAATGTGGTGCACTGTTGCAAGTGACCACCATTAAACCATGTGTTCAGGGCCGATGAGCAGAGAGAGGCGGGGAGCCAGGAAGTGTCTCTCTGAGTACTGTGGGATTTCGGTGCTGAGTCACATAAGCACAAAGGGCCTATCGCTTAGGAGGGGAGAGAATACATGGGAGGTGAGGCCAACCACTCAGTGCCTGCTCTGGCCCCTCCCTGTTTGGAAAGGATACCATGGTCTGAGGACAGAGATAGAGGACTAAGTCTGGCTCTGGATGGAGCTCTCACCTTCCTGTGATCTAAATGAGACTTGGATTGATTCAGTCGGGCATCTCTGGTATCTGTGAAAATTTAGTTGGTGGCATAAGCAGGTGAAGTCTCTGTGGCCTTTTTTCCTTCCCAGTGTTATGTTCACTAGGCTTTAGCCTCAGAAGGTAGTAAGTATGCTGAAAAGCCTCTAAAGCTAAAGTGCAGGGTGAGGAGAAATCCACTCATTTCTGATACTAATAAAATGTGGTGCATTGTAACAGATTCTTCATATTCTAGTTCACATGTGGGACTTTTACATTTCAATTCTAATTTATCTGTTGATCCATTCATCCGATTCATCCACCTGTCTTAATTATTCTTACAGGTATTTTATCCACCTTTTGCAGTGTCTCATCACATTCTCACCAATCCTACAGTGTGGGGTACATGAAACATAACTAGTGGAATGGCTTTGGCATTTAATTTCCTAAAGGGAATAGGCACAGATGAGAAAAGGGAACTTCAGCATTTCGAAATAAATTTCAGAAAGAAGTTTTCTGCTGTAGCCGTACACAGATAATGGCAAGATGGAAAAATGCATCCCGAGAAACAATGTATTGTGTAGCACTTGTTGAAAGGATACGGATTACTGATCATCCTCTTCAAGTCGACCTTCTCTTTGCAGTAAGGGCAAGTCTGCTTTTTACCAATGATGCACCAGCCTCGAATGCAGAATTCATGAAACCTGAGGCATCTTGTTAGGGAAGCTTCTTGTTAGGGCAACGTCTGGTTCATGGTGACAAGGAAACAGCCCCACCCGTGCAGTCTAGTAGCAGGGGGTGAGGTGCAGCTTCAGTCCTGGCTTCATTCACACTTCACTTGTTCAGGGAGATAGGACCAAGGCAGTGCGTGTGCAGTAGGTGCTCCGTTCCCTTCCCTCTCCTCCCCACTCCTCCTTTTCCTTCTCATCCTCACCCTCATTCTCCTTCTCCTTCCTTCCTTCCTTCCTTCCTTCCTTCCTTCCTTCCTTCCTTCCTTCCTTCCTTCCTTCTTTCCTTCCTGTCCACCTGCCTGCCTCAGTCTCTTTCAAAATGCTGGGATCACAAGTGAGCATCTCTACCACTCCTGGCACCTGTATTAGCTTTCTGACCCTGAGGAATTTGTTTAGCTTTTTACCATACTTGTCCTT
>PVKA01045897.1:0-15262 GCA_004027165.1 Ctenomys sociabilis | reverse complement strand
CACAATGGTTGTACCAGTCTACATTCCCACCAGCAGTGGAGAAGTGTTCCCTTTTCCCCACAACCTCTCCAACATTTGTTGTTGGTTGATTTCCTTATGATAGCCATTCTTTCTGGAGTGAGATGGTATCTCAGTGTTGTTTTTATTTGCATTTCACGAATGGCTAGCGATGTGGAGCATTTTTTCATATATTTGTTCAGTTCTTTAATTTCGTCCTCTGAGAAGTGTGTATTCATCTCAGATGCCCATTTCTGAATTAGGTCTTTAAATTTGAGGGCCCTGTTATATCTTAGTTCTTTATAAATTCTAGACAGTAGACCTCTGTCTGATTGCTTATTAGTTAGGATTGGGACTCCCACATGTTTTGCCCACTTTGTATTTTCTTTAATAATTTTTTCTCAATTTGTTGTTTTCCTTTGGTGAATTTCTAGAAACATTGACTTTATTCACTTATCAGATTAATATGTCTTTTCAAAGACCATTTTTGCTAAACTTCTTTTACCACTATTCCAGAAGATCTACTCAATATTATGAATGGAACTCTCACAAGAAACATTTCTAGATTCTGGCAAATGTCAGAAGTAGCTCACACGTATGTCACACATGGTTCCATTTGTGCTATGCTGTGGTATCTCTACTGTGAGAAGGGGTACAGTACTGCAATGATTAGTCAGAGCCTAGGATATATAGAATAATGAGGCAAAATAGTGATGTGGTGGGAACTTCTAGAAAGCATTGTATATTTGTGTCAAAGGTATGTAAGACTCACTTTGTTGAATTTATGAATGAATCTGTCTCACACATGTTTTTCTGGAATGGAACTCATTCATAAGCTGGGGACTTACTTTATTGAGTGCAACCACATACTGTATATTACTCCAGTTGGGACCATCCAGATGAGACTAGTCTACCTTCATAACTATTACGGGTAAAAAATTGTTTAGAGAGCTAATTGTAAGCTCAATTATTTTATTTTATGTATTTATTTTTTCCTGTATTTTAGGGAAGGGTCTACAGAGTGTTCAGGGTCTCACTACTAGATTGCACTCCTAGTGATCCGCTTGTTTACAGCCTTCCAAGAGCTGGGATTGCAGGCACCATGCCACCACACCTAGTCTCAATTGTCCTATCAGCGTGTCCCAGGGGCAGGGCAGGCCTAGCAGGCCCAACGATGAAATCCTTGGCTCCTGTGCCTGCTTGCATTTTATTTGCATTTCACGCATGGCTAGCGATGTGGAGCATTTTTTCATATATTTATTCGCTTCTTTAATTTCATCCTCTGTGAAGTGTGTATTCATCTCAGATGCCCATTTCTGAATTGGGTCTTTAAATCTGAGGGCCCCGTTATATCTTAGTTCTTTATATATTCTAGAGAGTAGTCCTCTGTCTGATTGCTTATTAGTTAGGATTTTTTCAAAGTTTGTAGGTTGTCTTTTCACTCTGTTGATAATTTCTTTTGACATTCAGAAGCTCCTTAAGAAGAGTTGATCCCAGTTGTTGATTCTTTCAAGAGCTTCCCATGCGAATATATGTTTGTTCATGAACTCTTTACCTACCCCTATGTCTTCAAGAGTTCCTCCTACTTTCTCTTCCAGGAGATTGAGTGTTTCTGTTTTAACGTTTAGATCTTTAAACCATTTTGACTTTAACTTAGTGCATGGTGATAGAGCTGGGTCAAGTTTTCGTTTTCGGCATGTAGAAAGCCATGTTTTCCAGCACCATTTGTTAAAGAGGCTATCTTTCTCCCAGTGAGCTTGTGTAGCCCCTTTGTCGAAGATAAGATGGCTGAGTGTTTTCGTAGATGCCTCTGCATCTTCTAATCTATTCCACTGATCCTCCGGTCTATTTTGTTGCAGGCACTTTAATCTGCTGAGGTATTTGGTTGGCCCTATAAGATCAATTATTATGCATCAAAGACAAAATTAACATTTCACTGGATTTATTTCTATTTTCCTTTGTTCTATCAGTGGTATGATATGAGTAAATTTTGTACAATTTCACTAAAAAGCACTACCATAATAATTATTTTGTACAATTAAACATATTTATAAAGATAGTTGTGTTCACACATTTTCATCAAAGATATACTATTATCAGGTGTCTTTGAACATCTTTTCTAGAAAAAAGAAACTCATGGTTTGCCTTTGGGATCAGTCACATGGAGTATCAGAATTCTTCCAAATAGCTTTCATTATTTTTCTATATCAATCTTGTCTCATTCATTACAACAAAGAACATAGTGACAGTTCTCCACAACGCATATACACCAAAAAGGGAAAAAAAGTCATTCTTTTTGACATTTCTTCTAGAAACCAATGTCTTGTATTTCTTATCCCATATTCCACAACTTAGTTTTCAAGGCCCAGAAGCACAATTTCACGCATATAACTACCCACCAAATAAAGTGGTACACATAATTTTTACCTGCTTTTTAAGTGTAAACTAAATCTTGGCAGAAAACAGGTAATGCATTCAACTTTAAGAGTATCTTCTTTTGAAATTTTTGAGTCCTGCAAAATATCAATTTGTCAGAAAGTAAAAAATCAAATATTCTTTTGTAATTGAAAAGTAACATATTTATTACAATTTTTAAATTTCTATGTGTATATTCATTAGTAGGAATCTTCCAACATATAAAGTACTTCTTTTTACTTTCTTCTAATAAAGGCCCAGCTGAATAGCTCAGTGGACTAAAGCGTTGACACAATAATTGAGATTGTGCATGGCATCCAAATCGCAGCACTTGGGAGGCAGTAACAGGAAGATCACTAAGCGTCTGGTCTAGTAGTGAGACCCTGAACACTTTGTAGACTATTTGCCCAAAAAATTAAAAAATAAAATTACCTTACTCCATTGAAGTAAATTAATACCTGGCAGTTCTTCTATTTGTGATCTCATTAGCCAGTAACTTTTTAGAGTAGAGAATTTAGGAATTTATGTACAGTGCAGTTTCCAAGTTTCTACCTCTTGTTTTATATATATATATATATATATATATATATATATATATATATATATATATATATATAAATATATATTTATATATATATAAATATATATATAGTAAATATATATATATTTACTAATCAGGAAAATCAGGCTTTGGAATATCTATGGCAGTTTAGTTGTATCTGCACATAGGTAAATGGAAATTATTAATTAAAACCTGAAAGAGGTATATTCATGATATGTGAGTCAAGTGATACCAATTGACCATAATTACAAATTACCTAGAAATATTCTTTTTGAACACATCTATGAAGAACACATTCAAACTGCAAAACAAAAGCATAATTAGGCAGCTGTTAAGCACTGAGAAGGGAGAGAAAAATGTTAGGGAATGATGACATCCTTGTTTGCATCAGAGTGATCTGTATTTCCTTTTTCCCTGTTTTGCACTTTTATGTTTAGTATTCACAGGAATACCGGTAATAGAATAATTTAAAATTGTTAAAGTTTCGAGAAAAAGGCACATGTAGGCTTAGAAAATTGTGTGAAATACTTTCCCTCTAAGAGGAAATATTTTCAATGTTAAATTTGATTAATGGAAAAGTATAACTGGATTTGGTAAAAAATCTTTGATTCTATATTTACATAGAATTTTTATCACATTGTACTTTTTCAAAGTCACATTTCAGGCATCAAAACCCTTCAGAAATGGCACCAAATTGGTGATAGAAATAGGTAGACATAACAAACCATCCCAGAAACCCCTGTATGTGGGATAGTTCCTTTCATAATATTTTCTTTAAATCATTGATTATACATTTAATTATTCATTTTATAATTCCAAAATATCTATCGTATATTCTTTCAATGTGAAAACACATTTGAAAAAATATTCACTCTTAATTTTCTGAAAATATCACATCATTTACATATGAACTTAGGCACTTATGCTGCTGAGCTATCTCCTGGGTGCCTATGTCTCATTTTTAAAATTCGCAAAGCTCAAATAAATTAAAAAACTAAAACAGACATACTTCTTTCTCAGCCTGAAGATATGTCATAACAGAAGTCTGCAAATAAAAATTTTGATAACATACAGTCTGTATTGCATAGTCCTATAGTTTAAAGGTTCCTTCTGAAAGTTACATTGTAATTTAATTGATAATGCTAAGTTTTAAGAACAGCTTAGAAAATATTTAGTGATAGGCTCATTAGAAATTATACACAGTGTTTTGGGACCAGGGAGATGACTCAGTAGAATAAGTGCTTGCCTGGCATGTGGAAGAGCCTAAGGTGAATCCCTGGTTCCAAAAAAAAAAAATGATACTCAATTTGAAAAAAAGATAGGAATTGAAAAATGGTCATTATAGTGTACATTGTTATCTTCGATGTAGTTGCTCAGCTTATAAATGTAAGCATGCAAAATTCATAAAAGTTAAAATTTTAAGCATTAACTGCTATCTTCAAAATATAAGAGACTTGAGTAGTACAATCATGTTAGTGATCCTGTGTATATACATACATGATATTTCCCATTCGTTTTCTCCGTGCCCTCATCACAATTATTTATTTCCCTTTTACTGCATCTATTGTATCTTTCTGATTTTGCATGCTATTTCAGATCCTTCCACTAAATGGTGAATACAATGTTTACAAATGTGAGCACGATACGTGTATTTTTCCTAATGATTTATCTATTATTTTTCTATTCACTTTAAAATAAATTTTAAGGTGCCAGAGAACTTGCTCAATAGAATGGGCACTTCCCTCGCAAGCAAAAGGGCCTGAGTTTAATCTCCAGTTCCACCAAAAATAAATGAATAGCCATCCTCAGCAACAGTGAGGCCCTGAGCTTCTCTGTGGATGAGGAAAGCTGAGTGCCCATAAGGAAAACCAACACAAAAAATCTCTATGAGGTTGAGCAGCATACCATATTCCCCTCCACTGTAAGGAAGTAATGCTCAAGATGAGGCCCAGAGCTTCCCCAAAAGGAATCACAGCCATTCTCAGTGACAAGGAAGATCCAGAGCTCCAGTGACAACAGCCAAGTTCATCAGGAAAGTCGGAAGAACAGCCCAAGAGAACCAGCAGCTTTCAAAAGCTCCAACAACTTCCCCAAGAAGTTTCCCTAACAGTGTCTCCACAACTCTTCAGTCCTACATCTTACGCTGATGACAACAATTCTCAAGTGGGCCTTCCACACCCATGCTAGTTCAATTCATCTGGGTGTATCAATTGACCGCCAGTTAGAAATCCACTACAATTTATGTATTTATTCAGCCACCATGCCCTTCTTGGTTCAAATTTGTAAATGCTAAAAATGCATGACATCTGATATTTGAATTGTGCCTTACAGCTGTTCAACAGTGAAATGAACTACAAATGACATACAACAATACCCTTTAACAGTTAATATAAAGGAGGATTAAATATGAATTCCACTGCGGAACAGAGAATATTCCCTCTCAAAACTAAAGTGGCTTTATTTCAAAAGAATAACTGTACTGACCATCCTCCTGGAAAAATATAAACTCAGAATAATATGTAAAATTATAATTTTCAATCATTATAACTAGGAATCAAAAAGCAGTGTTTTCACAGTATAGATTAACAAAATGATCATTTGCACTACCCCATTTTAGTTTATGGAGAGTTTAATGTTTGTAGGATAAGACTAGGAAACATAAGAGAAGTGATACCACCATCTGAGAAAACAGAACTGAGATGAGGGAGTGAACAGTCTGACCAGCATAGGCAGGGAAGAGCACTAGAAAGAAGCAAGTCTGCCCTAACAAAAGTCTCTTGAAGTTAGCACAGTTCTTTTTGTATTTTCACCTGGATATTGATAAATAGAGAAACAATGACAGCATGGGAAAGAACCAAAAACAGAAGAAGAAATAATTACCAAATCTCATACAGAATGAGAAAGAGTTCCTGCAGGGTCCTCAGTGATGCCAAAATTAGCCACTGACAAAAAAAAAATGGTTAATATAAACAAAAAACCCTTCAAAATAACTTCATTTAGAAATCAATATGAAGAATGATTGTAGGAATCTTTGTCCATTTGGCAGTCATTTTAATCCATTTTCTCTTGCTCTTACATAATACCACAGAAAATGAGAAACTGGTTTCTTTGTATTTGTGGAGGCTGCCCAGCCCAATTTCCAAGGGCTTCATACATTAACACTTTCTTTCCTCACTTAGTCATAATATGGAAATGATGTTGATAGGTTTTGACCCCAGTACCAATTGCTAAAATCATCATGATGGTCATCTAATATGGCTGAAGCCCTTAAAACAAAAGCCAATCTTTCCCAGGACCACCTCACCACTTCTCCAACTCAGTCCAAGTTACTATTTCCTTTCACCCTTCCCACCACCTCAGGGAAGACCCCTACTCAGCTTCCTCAGGTACATCTAAACATTCCCTCCAAGCTCCACCTCTGGCAAAGGGCCACAAAAGCCTCAGTATCCTTTTGTTGCAATGGAGAGAATTCCTCATCCTTCCCCACATTCCCTCCTGTGTCTTTTTTCTTCTGCCTGTTTCTCTGCTGCACCTAGTACTTGAAAAGAGCTACGAGACAACACAAGATGTGAAAGTATGTAAGAAAAAGAGAAAAATAAAGGACTAAACTCACAAGTACATGCTTGGAGAAATAATTACTAACTCATTGCTAAAATAATCACATTATTTTATTTATTTATATATCTATTTATCTATGGCAGAAAAAAAGATTGAACTTGGGCCCTTGCACTTGCCAGGCAAGCACTTGTTCTACTGAGCTATCTCCCTGACCCCCACATTATTTATTTATGAGGGGAGGACACTTAATTGAAAACATCTCAAAGTTCTTGACTTTCTACACTGGTAAGAGAGCAATTAAAGTACAACCCAAGTTACACCGGGGAGTGCCAAACCACAGAAGGCTACTACAACAAATGTACTGCATCTTTGGTGGCTGAGAAAAGGCAACAGAAGACAACATTTATTTCTTGCCATTTTCAAACTCAGATCATCTGTGGTAAAGAGGATCAGTATGGAAAGATCATTGTGAGAGATCTCTTCTTGTTCCCTTTCCAGGGTAGAGAATGACAGAAGAAGCCTGTTTTTTATACTTTTTCTTTAAGAATAGTAATACCATTACAAAGAATCCTATCTTCATTATTTATGTAGGGAATGAACCTCCCAAACTGAAATA
Source organism: Ctenomys sociabilis (assembly GCA_004027165.1). Classification (NCBI taxonomy): domain Eukaryota; kingdom Metazoa; phylum Chordata; class Mammalia; order Rodentia; family Ctenomyidae; genus Ctenomys; species Ctenomys sociabilis. The sequence goes on along the minus strand of PVKA01045897.1, from coordinate 8,114 downwards.
TACACAGGATAAGTTTCTGGTCTCTAAAGCCAAAGAATCAATTTTAGGTTCAGCAATTTAAGAGCAGAATTTACTTCTTTGGGAGAATGAAGCTTCTGCCCAAGAGAGGGCCAGAAGGTGACCTGAGTGGGTTTCCAAGAAAGCTGAGTTTTCTAGGGATTTTCATATAGCAAAACCATGAGATGATGTAGTTTTAAAGTGGAAAACATGAGACCTTGGTAAGTGGGCATGAGGTGGGACAAAACTGTGGTCAATAAATAAGACTGCAAGCACAGTTGCTCATGAAAAGTTGATTAGATCCAGATCAAATGGGGAAGCAGGTCCATAGCAAGTAGACATGAATACAGAACAGGGACTTTTCCTGAAACCGGTTGGATTAGTGACTCTCCCAGACTTTTTCTGTTTTTTGTTTCTTTAGTTTTTGTTTCCATTTCTTCTGTATTTGGTACAGGGTCTACAAGATCTCACTACATAGATCAGACACATAGTGATTCTCCTGTCTTCAGCTTCCCAAGTACTGGGACTGTAGGCACATATCACCACACCCAAATTCAATTAATGGGCCAGGGCTGGCCTGGTACAGATGGGATGGAACCCAGCCACTGTGCTCTCCCTAAACTGGTCTCTGAGCTATCTGCCTGGCCCTACCTGTGTTGATAAATAAATCCTGAAACTAGGTCAGGCAGTTAGTCCAAACTTGCCTAGGTTGCTCAAGGAACCTGGTGTAGTGCTCCTGCATGGGACTTCTGGTCCTCCTTTGGACAACAGGTCCTTAAATCAACACAGGGCTCTTTGAGGATCCTCCACTCTGAGCTCCCCCTTAACTCCAGGAGACCCACCTAAGCCCCTTCCCAGCCTCACTTTAGGGTGTTGTGATTACTTCAAAACATTTGAATTTATTGTCAAAACAAAACATTTCACATTGTACACAGCCCAGAAGGCAGTGCAGAGATGTGTGGGTTAGTCAGGGAACTCAGGGCAATATGTGTTCGCAAGGTGTGGGACACATACCACCATACAATAATTCCATTTCTGGTTTGGTTTCCCATGTTCTCATTTGACCCATTCACATGACCTATACGAAAAGCCTATGTCCCTTCCCGAGGAGGTCTGAAAGCGGTGAGGCCAAGGCATGCATACTTTATGTGTTTAATACATGGAACTAATAAATGAGTGGATAGTTTAGGAGGATGCTCATGTTGCCCTTAGCTCATTCACTATAATTAACAGGTTACCGGTATAATTTGCTAAAGTAGATTGCCTTTGAGGAAATTACTCACAATATAAAACCTCATTTTTCGAAGTCTGTACCATTTAAGTTATGATCTGAAAGACCACATAATTTTGCTCTCCTCTTAATTCTGTCCAACTTTTTGCTGACATCTCTTTTGTGGGATTTTGGTTAGAAACGTTGGGTTCGGTAGTCCCAAAGTATAAGTAGATTTCAACATCACCAGTCCTCACGATAGGTCCCTGAAAGCCACCAAAGTTGTAAAAGGATGTTGGAAAGGACAGATGTATACAGAGGTTTCTCACATATCAAGTGTCATCTGTCTTGCTCACTCAGAAAGCCTGTAACCTCCTTAAGATCAGAAGACTCACACATGGCTATGTCTTTTCAGTGCAGTTTTCTTTTCTGTGGCTTTCACAATAATGCTAGGAAGACATCTTGTTTCAAGCCAATGTTTCCTATCCTATCATTTTATTTGCAAATCAATGTGGCACAGAACCTATGTGATGGTGAAATGCATTTGACTTTGTTAATGCATGTTCTCTAAATTCTGCTAGTATTCTCCTGTATTCCAACCTAATTGGTATTGACAAGCCAGGTATGATTTCGGAAGGACATGAAGGAAGGAATGTAAGATGTTATTAGAAGTATACCCAAATTGTTTGGTGTTTCTTTATGGACTTCCTACTAGACAGTAGGTGAAAAGCCTGTTCATTCCTTAGTGCGACGTTGCTGTGGGTCACCCATTCTCTGTTTTCCTTTCTCTTTCTTTGTTTCTTTTTTTTTGTGTGTGTGTTGGGAATTGACCACAGGATCTTCACAAATAGTTACATCCCAGCACTTTAATTTTGGGGACAAATATCACTACATTATCTATGTGGGCCAGGAACCAGAAGGCACTGAAAAAGGACAGAGGGAGGAAGGAAGACAGAGCCTACTGTTTAAGCTCCACTACTCCAGTACTTCCTTCCAGGCCAAGGAAGACAGAGCCTGCTGTTCAAGCTCCAGTACTCAGAGAGGAAGGGAGATAGATAGATAGATAGATAGATAGATAGATAGATAGATAGATAGATAGATAGATAGATAGAAGGTTAAAGCCTGAGCCTAATTTTTCTCAGAGAGTTTTGCTTTGCACCGTTGGGAAACGGGAAGCCCTGGGATCCAGTGGCCTCAGAGTCAGGTCGGCAACACCTGTTGGGCAGAGGGTGTCATCCCCTCCCTCGCCGAACCCTGTCCCACCTGCCCAGCAGGATTGCCCAGGTGGCAGCCTGGTTGCACCCCCTGACACACTCCCTGTGCAACTTAGTTGAGGGTCAGGACGAGGGCCTACAGCTACTGACGCTGTTCAGGGAACTGCTTTCTGCTGCAGAAGCTGAAGCAGAGCTCGTGCTACGGACACCGACCTGAGGTGCCACCTGTCCACGTGGCCCTGCAGCACGCCTGACGCCGGCCACACCCCCCACCAGTCCTCCAGCTCTCTTCCACCACTGGTGGCCAGGGACTCCAGTCTCTTCCCTGGAGAAACATGCTGGCTCTGACCACAGGGCTGTGAGGCCACCGTAGTCTTTCCTCGGCCTGTGTTGCCCACTGCCACAGTGCCAGGACCTCTGGCACCTGGGGCCATCCTGAGGTGCCCGAATTGGAAGACCAGGGAAGACTGTGGGGTCAAGTTGATTCCACCCAGGCCCTTCCAAGTAGGCTACATCCCCAGGCTTTCTCTTGCTTCTTTGTTTTCATTTGGAGCTTGTTTCTGCTTGGCACAAGGCCTTTGTCAGGGGCTTAGGCTGCCCAGGAACTCATGGTCCTCCTGCCTCATCCTTCCACATGGCAGAGGTTCCTAAGTGTGGGCCACAGCGCCACTTGCTCAGCACATCTTCAAATGGTCACCTTCTGGATACAAGGACCTATAAGGCTAGCACACTGCCAGAGGCTTGCCTTTCAAATGAGACCCTGGCTGCCAATCTCCCGCAAAATGTGACATTGGAAAAAACTAGTATGTTTCTTTGGTTAGTGCAGTTTCCCCAGTTACTCGTGGAATTTACTCATCTCCTCCATCCTAACCCAGTAATTCCTTGCTTAGAGGTACTACCATAAGGCCAAGCATGGCAGCAAGGCCCAGAAGCCCAGCCCTCCAGAGGCACAGGCAAGAAGGTCAACTTGAGTTCGAGGCCAGCTGGGGCCTACATAGTGAATTCCAGCCCAGCCTGACCTAGAGGGCCTGAGACTGTCTCAGAAAACCCAACAAACAAATTTAGTGCAGACATGAACATCTCAGGGGTAAACTGCCATTCAAAGCAGACTTAACTGCATGAAATGTACTGAATGACATCAGCAAAAGAAGGCACTTCATACAAGTAAGTAGCTTCCACACACATCAGGTCCCTGACTGCTCCCCACTGAACGTCTAGCCTTGACGTCTGATACCTCATCGGCAAAGGGTCCAGAAAGCCCCTAAATTCCCTTCCACTTTAATCCCTATCTGGGACCCACTTGGGGATGGCCTCAGACACAGTAGGGTGTCATCTCAATTAGTTGCTTAAAGAAACCATGCAGCTCATGAAATTGTAAAGGTGACTTCTATAGGATCTCACTTTATTGATCATAGTGATTCTTCTATTTTCAGCTTCCTGACTGCTGGGTGTGCACTACCACACCCAGTCTCAATCACAGTCTTAGCATTCCCCTGGGGCAGGGCCAGCACTGAACACTGGGCATTAAACCTAGTCACTGTGTGTGCCTAACCAGTCAATTTAATCATCTGAACTATCTGGCCAGTCCAGTCTTCCTGGATTTTTCAAAGTAATTGATACCCATTTAGAATATCAATCCTGGTCTCTGTCAATAGGGAGTTATGTGAATGCATTTGTTTAATATTTTGTCTTGAGGTCTGGTCCATCACAAGAGTGCCTGTCTCTTCCACAGTTGCAGGGTATCTTGTCTTCCATATTGGATCCTTTAGAGCCCAGCCCTCTCTGACCATCTGTATTTCTATCTAACTCGACTGCCTACAACAACTTGATTATCTCTCAAATGCCTAATTCAACATATTAACACACGGGAATTAAGATTAAATATTTGTATTTTATGGGGCATATTCTATCCACATGAATGGGAACAGAAAAACATGTAGTATTCAGCATAGTAAAATTGCCTCTCTAGCAGAAAAAATAAATTCAGTATTAGAAGAAGCCAAGAAGGGCTGAGGAGAGAACTCAGTGGTATAACTGCATGACTGGCAAGTACAACATCCTGAGTTCAATCCCTGGTACAAAAAAAAAAGAAAAAGAATAAAAGAAAGAAAAAGAAAAGAAAAAAAGTCAGGAGGCATAGATGCAATTATATGAAGTGATCAATTGAAACTAAACCAGAGGGCTGGCCAGATAGCTCAGTGGATTAAAGCAGGTACTTATGGAGACTCAGTGACCAAGTCTGATCTCCAGTAAGTTTGTTTGGTCCCGCCTATGGGGCACACTGAGACAGATGAGACTGGGTGTGGTGCACATGCCTATAATCCCAGCATTTGAGAGGCTAAAAACAGGAGGATCACTACTACTCTAATCTGTGGTGAGACCCTTTATACCCTGTACTAAATGCATGAAAAACTTACAACTAAATAAGAAATAATATAACTGATAGAATCAGTAGCCAATAGGATCAAGTATGTAGAGTACACTTAGTTGAGATATAAAAACACAAAGCGTCCAATAAGAAAATCTTAATGAACTAACTTCATTGATACACACACACACACACACACACACACACACACACACACACATATATATTGGGTTTAGAGACAGAAGAGAGAAGAAAACCTAATGAATTTGAAGTCATAACAAAAAGTATTTAAATGAAGGAGGAGTTATCGATATCGCTCTCACTGGTAAAACTTATGTTTTCCATACAAGAGACTCTGATTTCAAACCCCAGCACCAAATATGTTAGATAGTAAAAAAGACAGGAATGGAGGAAGAAAATAAGGATGTGGAGAGATAAAAAATGAATGAATGATAAGAACAAATCAGATATAATATTTGAAAAAAATTAAAAATGATATATGCTATAAAACCTCATTTTTCAAAAAAGCCAGACACAAAAAAATGAAGATGATGAAAGCAAAAAGCAACTGTTTTACGTACATAGCTCAGGGTCCCAGTATGCAGCTCACACTCATATGATCCTCCTCTTTTCACCCTTCCCAGTCATGGGATTTAAGGCATGTTCCACCATGTATACACAAACATACACACACACACACACACACACACACACGTGGCATGTGGTACCAGGGATCCAGACCCTGTTACTGCTCTTGCCTAACAGGTGCTCAGTCTGCTGAGCTATCTCTCTGGCCCACATAAAATATGTTAAATGCCCTTAAAATGATAAAGACAATGAAGTATTTAGTCCCCAAATAGAAAAAAAAGCCATTTTTAAAGAATTGCTGAATTTTAAAGATAGGAGTTTACTGTATAATTGATATTTGCTGTTTGAAGAATGAAAACTTTATCAAATTTAAACAAAATGCTCAAAGGGCTGGCCAAAGTTTTCAGTGGAATAAAGTACCTGCAAGCAGGAGCCGGGTTCAAGGGTTTGATCCCCAGTCTGCTTTGCCCGCCCTGACCCCAAGGAGCACTGAGATGGCAATTGAGACTGGGCATGGTGGTGCATGCCTGTAAGCCCAGCACCTGGGAGGAAGTAAAGAGGAGGATCACCATGAGTCAGATCTAGTAGTGAGACCTTGAACACCCTGTAGACCCTTCCCTAATATACAGAAAAAAAAAAAAAAAAAAACACTAACAAAGGGAAGAACCATTCTGTGTCTGTATAAACAGTACAATTAGGATAAATATGCATTATTTTGCATAATTCTATGAGAAGAAAGATTTGCACTAAGTGTTTGGACAGGATATCCTGTCCGCTCCTTGTACTATGGATAACCACTAGAAAGATAACAATGTAAAAAGTATAATTCAGCTTTGGAAAAAAAGACAGATATACAGCTACATTCTCTTAATTCAATTGAATAGAGGCATATGCTCTAATACTATTTATAGATTTAGTATCATGTATACACCTTGTACAACAAAAAGCCACTAAGAAAACAATGTGCAATATTTTAATTGTTGAATCTGTCCTAACTAATTTGATTTGAAACTGTCTTTTTGCTATTTGTTCTTCAATAACATAAAATAATTGTAAAAAACAAAAAGAAAAAACATGATAGAATACGTCAAATGAGCAAGAAAATAAAAGAAACTTAGTAACTAAAACAAAAATGATAACATATTTTTAACCCTTTGGAAACAGTGCAGTTAGCTGAAGTATGAAAATAAAAAATAGCTATTATTCTATAATGTATCTAGAGAAACATTTTTGAAAATTTATGAAATAAAAGTGTTTGCAATATATGAAACTTCAAGATTTGGCAAACATTACAACTTTTACTACAAGATGAAAAAAATCCTTAAGAAAGTAAGACTAAATACTGTCAAATAAAACTCTTCATGTTTGAGACAGAATGCACAATATTGGTAATCATCGCTATGTGCAAACCTATAAAATCAATATAATAGAAAGTAATCATGGGATCAAATAACAATCTTAGCTTTTACTTTAAGAAAAACAAAAAAACAAATTAAATTCAAACTCTCCAAAGTAGATAGTAATAAAAATCATGTTAAAAACAATGAAAAGGACAGTAAAAATTCAGAGAAAAAAACTGTGTAATTATAGTTTGTCACTTTTCCAGAAGCACATATATCAGAAATAATTAAAGTAATGCCTTGAAAATATATACATCTAACTGTATATCAATTACATTTTATGAAGCTGTTAAGATTTAAAAATAACAAAACATACAAAGTACTTAAATGTATAAACTAATAAAGCCTCCCAGTGGAATCTTAATTCTCAGTTGATGTATGACCATGCCAACAACTGTCATTGTAATGACCTGAATATACTGTAATTATATGTCAATTATTATGGGATTTTAGGGTTCAAGTTTAATATTTTAGCCATGAGAGTGTGATGATCAAGGCCCGTAGTTACAAATATTCAAAAAGTTCACTGACAACCACACCTTTTAATAAATGAAGAATTGAGGTGGCTGTCCTGGCAGATTTCTGTAATTCCAGTACTCTGGAAGGCTGAGGCCATACCAAAGGCAAAGAGTACAGCAGCAGAGACAACATGGTAAGATGGGAAATCCCATTTCCAAGTACAAAATAAAAAGGGTTCAGAAAATAGCTCATTTTTTTCCATTTATTTTTATTTTATTAAAATACAAATGTCAATCAGACAGTTTCAAAACATCTTAACCATACAGAGTCGATGAATCAATACATTGCAAACTGTTTTCATAACGCTTTGGTATTGTACAAGGTGCATACATGATATTATATTTACAGGTTTTTTATAGCTGAATTATATGAAAAATTCAATAATTATTTACCTAGTGGATGACCATAGCACTAAAAGCCGACATAATATCCTGTCCAACCACCATTAGTGCAGATCTTGCCTATCATAGAATTATGTAGAAGCACAGCGTTATCTATCCCAACTGTACTGTCTATACACACACATCTTGATTTTTTCTTTCTACAACCCTTCCTGTGTCTACACCTGTCAAAAGTGGGCACTCCATTGACATTCAACTACTTTAGGTGCTTGAACTCTACACCACAATCCAACACAGTCCAGCATTCTGCAACCATAGGGAGTTACTCAAAGAAATTGTCGACCATATCCATTTACAGCTCAGCTTAATATTATGGGCTCACGATGTATACTTCATTTTTATACTTTTATACTTTTCTGCTGGATGGTTAAGACCTAGGTAGATCAAAACTTATATACCAACACATGAACTTTATAT
>PVKA01045896.1:0-15251 GCA_004027165.1 Ctenomys sociabilis | reverse complement strand
TCAAAGGAAAACCCATCAGAATTACAGCCAACTTCTCTACACAAACAATGAAGGCAAGGAGAGCATGGAGCAGAGTTCTTCAAGTCCTACATGAAAACAAATTCCAGCCCAGACTACTATACCCTGCAAAACTCTCTTTCAAGTTTGATGGAGAAGTGAAATACTTCCACGACAAAGAACAACTAAAGAATTTCATGATAACAAAGCCATCCCTTCACAGGCCGCTGAAAGAGGTTCTAGAGAGAGACCACAACGACTAGAACTCCATGCAAGAGAATGGAAGGAACCCAATAAACAGGACAGTCAATTAAACACAGGTTACAAAGGAGTAAACAATACCAGCTAAATATCATGACAAACATAAGTCACCACATTTCAATTATAACCATCAATGTAAACGGACTCAATTCTCCAATTAAGAGAAATAGACTGGCACAGTGGATTAGGAAACAAAATCCAACAATATGCTGTACAAAAGAAACACACTTAACTCAAAAGTTACATGGGAAGCTCTTGGAAGAATCAACAAATGGGATCAACTCTTCTTAAGGAGCTTCTGTATGTCAAAAGAAATTGTCAACAGAGTGAAAAGACAACCCACAAGCTTTGAAAAAATCCTAACTAATAAGCAATCAGACAGAGGACTACTGTCTAGAATTTATAAAGAACTAAGATATAACAGGGCCCTCAAATTTAAAGACCCAATTCAGAAATGGGCATCTGAGATGAATACACACTTCTCAGAGGACGAAATTAAAGAAGCGAATAAATATATGAAAAAATGCTCCACATTGCTAGCCATTCATGAAATGCAAATAAAAACAACACTGAGATATCATCTCACTCCAGAAAGAATGGCTATCATAAAGAAATCAACCAACAACAAATGTTGGAGAGGTTGTGGGGAAAAGGGAAAACTTCTCCACTGCTGGTGGGAATGTAGACTGGTACAACCATTGTGGAGGTCAGTGTGGAGACTCCTCAAAAGAGTAGGACTAGAAATCCCATTCAAGCTGGCTATCCCCCTACTGGGAATTTTCCCAAAGGATCTGAAAACATTGTATCATAGAGATATATGCGTACCTATGCTTATAGCAGCGCAATGTGTGATAGCAAAATCTTGGAAACAACCAAGATGTCCATCACATAAGGAATGGTTGAAAAAGATGTGGTATTTCTATATAATGGAGTATTACTCAGTTACTAAGAATGATAAGTTTGAAGCATTTATACTGAAGTGGATGCCACTTGAACATATACTCATAGTGAAATAAACCAGACACACATGTGTAAATATCATATAGTCTCCCTAGTATAAGAAGCGAAAAGCAGAAATACAAAAGAAAACATACAACAACTAAAATCAATTGAGTCAGATAAGGCAAAGTGAATGGCATATGCTGCAGGATACTAATCAGCTTTTCTTCTGGATGATTAACAACCTAAGATCACAAGTCAGAGTTGGAGAAATAGAAGAGCCACAAGGCCAGCCAACATTTTGGCCCTAGCCTTTCAAGGTCAGTGAAGACTCAGGACATAGGAGAACCTGTACTGCAACATAATGAAACTCATGTGAGCTCCAAATTTTCTGAACAAGGAGATTACGGAGCCACAGAGGAAAGAGATTGAAGTTCAAAAGTGTGCCTGGGGAGAGTCACATGAAGAGAAAACTTTCTCTCAAGCTCTCACAGAGAGCAATCTGATCAAGCATTGGCTGTGACTCATCCACATGGATGACACAGACAAAGGAACTACAGAATAATGTACAGGACTACAAGATAAACTCTGAGAGGACTTCACTGACCACATAGGAAATATAAAGTTCATGTGTTGGTATATAAGTCTTGATCTACCTAGGTCTTAACCATCCAGCAGAAAAGTATAAAAATGAAGTATACATCGTGAGCCCATAATATTAAGCTGAGCTATAAATGGCTATGGTCGACAATTTCTTTGAATAACTCACTATGGTTGTAGAATACTGGACTGTGTTGGATTGTGGTGTCGAGTTAGTTGAATGTCAATGGAGTGCCCACTTTTGACAGGTGTACAATACCAGAACGTTATGAAAACAGTTTGCAATGTATTAATTCATCGAATCTGTATGGTTAAGGTGTCTTGAAACTGTCTGATTGACATTTGTATTTCAATAAAATAAAAATAAATAAATAAATAAAAAAGAAATGTAGTATTTCTTTTAAAGTTCAGTGAATAAACTTTACAAGAAATATTGTAAGTTGTCATCTAGAATTCTTAAATCAATATGCTTTTTGATCTACAATTCTACATAATGTCTAAAAGACCTGTATATTTAAAAATATACACACTGTTTCTGCATAAGGATGAATCTGTAACTGCCCATATCAAAGTGTCAAGGGAATAGTGTTCAGCACAGTGCCTGGAAGATTTAATTTCACTTGTATTTCTTTTGTTCATATCTATGTTCTATCTTTTTCTATCTTCCATATATTATTTAACTAAAAATCTAAATGTAAAGATGATGTTTATAGCAATCCTACAGAACTGCAAGATACTTGAGTGGTATTTTCTTCTGTATGAATCATCAGAAGAATCTGAACACAGTACCTGTTTAGAATTGGGTTTGTTTTGGTATACTTTGAGTATACTAGTATTAATACAATCCCATGACTCATGTTGCTGTGTACTCAACCACGGGGTCCAAACAGATTTCAAAAACAAAACGAGGAAACACTTAGGGACAGCTGACTGCAACATGTACCACAGGCAAAAACAAAGCACAATAAAAACTCAGATAACATTAAATTGTTGCACACTTAGCTTAAACACTTTCTTTTTTCTTTTTTGGCACAACTGGAGATTGAACTCAGGCCCTTGCACTTGCCAGGGAAGCGCTTATTCCACTAAGCCATCTCCCTGGCCCCACACTTTTGGGATTTCATTTTAGTAATGCCACAGTTAGCAATCAATTCAAAAGGAAAGAAACAGAGATGTGATCAAAAAGGTATGCAACACAAAGATGTTTATAACAGCATTATATACAGTATCAGAAAAGTGGAAGTCAGACAGGCATCACAATACGTACCTGTAATCCTAGCACTCTGGGAAGCAGAGGCAGGAGGGCAGCAAATCTGAGCCCAGCCTAGGCAGTTGAGAACTTAGCAAACTCTACTATCACAATAAAAAGTAAGGAGTGTATGTGCATGTATATTATGAATAATATATATAAAGTCAGCTTAATAAAGTAAAACAATTTGGGATACAGCTCAGTAGTAGAACACTTGCATACTGTTTATCAGGACCTTGTTTCCAATCTAGCAGTGGGAAAAGAAAAACAGTTAAAACCAAAACAGCTATAATACTGTAACAATTAAATAATTCATGGGTAGACATGTTAAGTAATTTTCCTGAACATTAAAATGGTAATTCTATTCCTTTTAATGTCTCTGTACTGTTTGTTCTTGTTGGTGGTTTGTTTTTTTTTTTTTTTTTTTTTTTTTTTTTTTTTTTTTTTTTTTTTTTTTTTTTTTTTTTTTTTTTTTTTTTTTTTTTTTTTTTTTTTGTATTCTTTTAGGGAATGGTCTACAGGGTGTTCAGGGTCTCACTACTAGATCATACTAGTAGTGATCCTCCTGTTTAGAGCCTCCCAAGAGCTGGGATTAAGGCCCGCACACCACCACGCCCAGTCTCATTGCCATCTCAGTGCACCCTGGAGGTGGGGCCAGTGAGGTGGGCTCAAGGATCAAACCCTGGTCCTGGCACCTGCTTGCAGGCACTTTAATCCACTGAGCTATTTGGCAGGCCCTATTGTTGCTATCTGGGCTAGATTTTCTGGTTTCGATGTCCAACTCTGACATTCTCAGGTGACTGCTGAGGGCATCCACCAGCCTCTGCGCCAGACTGACCCCCTTGTCTTTACTCGCGACTCACCAGCTAGCAGTCCTGGCTGGCAGCTTCACATCTCAGTCCTCTCTACCTCTAGAACACTGCCACTAGCAACCCCATAGGGTTCCTCAGGACCAGACAGCATGGTGTGAGCAGAGTTCTGGCCCAGTCCCGAGGCACAGCAGGCACTCATCAAACACAAGACGAAAAATCCTTATCCAAAATAATTGGGACCAGAAGTGTTATGAATTCTAAATCTTTTCAGACTTGGGGATATCTGTGCTTATAATACAGTACTTTCAGGATGGATGGATCTCTAAACAAGAAATTCATGTATGCTTATAGATGATCCCTTAAGGTAACTTTACATAATATTTTAAGGGCTACGATTTAGCTCAGCAGCACAGCAACACTGCAAGTACAGGGTTTTGAGTTCAATTCCAGGTAAAATAATAATAACAACAACAACAATAACTTTGTGCACAGAATGAGTTTCTTGTTATACGCTTTTCTACCACGTCAGCTCTCAAAATGTTTCAGATTTGGGAATACTTCAATTTTCAAATTAGGAGCACTCAGCATATAACTCTTCTTCCTTTCCTATAAATTGGACAGAAACTGACTTTTATAAAAAGAACAGGTATGAGGCCCTAAAATAATCTAGAACTGGAAAGTATACTTCAGGAAAAGATCCGTAAAGCTAGCTTTAAATGAAGACAAGTGAGTGAAAGACAGTGAGGCTAAGAAAGAGACTGAGGATGAGAAGGACCAAGATAAACCATCTCAGGCAATAGCAGCCTGCTCGGGCCAGGGGCTTTTCCTCTTTACATCCTATTCAAAGGGAAAACATGCAAAGAAACCCACCCACCACCCTGCTCTGGAGGCTGAGAAGGCACAGGGGAGCCATGGCTTTGCAGCATCTCCCTTCTATCTCCCTGTTCTCCACTGAAAGACCAGATACCAACAGTTTCAGCAGCTGTCCAGACAGCCCAGTCCTTGGCCGGCCTCCTCCCTAGACCTCAGACTTCGAGTCTGGGTCCCCATAAATCAGGCATGACAGGAAGCTAGGCTTGGCCAGGACACTTGGGATGTGGTGCCATGTTACTGAAAGGCACCTACACTCATGTATTCTCTTTCTCTGTCTCTCTGTCTCTCTCTCTCTGTCTCTCTCTCTGTCTCTCTCTCTCTGTCTCTCTCTCTCTCTCTCTCTCACACACACACACACACACACACACACACACACACACCCCTGCTGCACATGGTCTGGCTACACACTTCCAATACCAACAGCAGAAGGTACCCAAACTATGATCGTTTCTTTTCTTTCAGAAGAATCAGTGCCAAGAAAGAAAGCCAAGAATCATGGCCTCTTCTAGTCCAAAGGTGTAAAACCTAGGTAAGATTAAACAAGGACTCACTACAATTAGGAAGGGTCCTCAACTACCTGTGTTCACCACATTGTCCATACTGATGGCCACCCAGACCTTTCATTCCATGATTTCATGGGATAGCAGCCCTGTGGACATTAATTCATCCCTGCGAAGTATAATAATCTGTGGAGACAGACTGACAAGGACCCAAAAGAAAATGCAGACTGACAGGTAGAGTGGAGATTGACAGATGAAGGTAGCAGGCTTTGTTTTCCAGACTGGAACCTATACTAGGTAAGTTTCCTGAGAGGGAAAGAGGAAACCCAAATTTGGAAACTTTCTGGGATAACTAAATTAGAAACCAAATGGAAAATCCACCTTTGGATCAACTTTATCACTATCTTAAACACAATAAGTGCTACAGATGATTCAAATTCCAACAATGGCTTCAAAATACAGAAAATGTGAATGAAAGGGACAATGAGCAACAACAGTACAAATTGGGAAAAAAAAAAAAGGTAAGGGCAAAGGATATAGCTTAACAGCATAAGCGCCTGTCTGACAAGTGCAAGGTCCTGTGTTCCATCCCTGGTACCACAAAAAAAAAAAAAAGGCACTTTAATTAACACAGTTGACAATGTGATATGGCTGCCAAGAGCTAAGAGGCAGCATTAACAGATATGGCATCTATGGGGGGGGGGTGTCCAAAAAGCAAATTTTAACTCTTCTGAGACTTGGTGTTGGGTTGCAAAGTAAGCTCCTTATCAGTGTGGCTTAGATTTCCAGAGACAAAAAGGGGAGACCCAGGAGTCATCTCTAGAGGAATGGAGAATCCAGGAGAAGGAAGACTTAGACTGCAATTTGGTTGTTTACAAAATATTTGATGGCCTGGTATTTGAGGGAAAGATTAAGCCTTGTCTGCTCTTTTAGAAAAGGCCAGAAACCCTCTAGGAACAAAGGTGGAAGTAACAGGGTGTTAGATTTCAGCTTCTCACCAGGAAAGATGACCAAAGGCCCATCTGAAAATGAAGGAGGTGGAAGACTCTGGTCTCCAGGTCTCCCAGTGTTATTGAGGAAGCCACTCCATCTGAAGGAACAGGGCACTCAGATACTGCTCGACAACACTACATACACTTTAAGACTTGGGGATTTACTCTGAAATCCTACCACCACCAAACCAAGCCAAAAACTACCATAATTCTATACAGAAAATAATTCTAGTTACTATTAATTATACCTTGAAGTTGAGGAAAAAGCCTTGACTATAATAAAGTACACCTAAAGGACTCTAAAAAGAAAAGAGGAAAAGAGAGAGCACTTCCCTTTCCAGGATGTAGCAACAACTTCAGCATACTTCCCAGCTAACAGTCGCATGGATCAACTTGGTCCTCTTCCCTGGGATTCACCACCAATGATATCCCCTGCATGGCTCCAGCATTCAGACACTTCTCAAGAGTCACATGCAAGAGCACACTTCCATTTGCATAGCAGCAGCTCCAAAGGAGACTGGCAAGCTTCTTCCTACACCTGTCTGCAGACACTATTCGCTGGGCATCGGGCAGGAGGGCCACTGCCAGCAGGCTGAGGTGCCATCAATGTTTAAAGCTCTCATGCATGCATGCACATACACACAAAGAAAGAGATGTCACTGGAGACGTGTGACCACATCAGTAGCACCACAAGTATTACTTTGCCCTGATCTGGACATGCTGCTACAGAAGAATCTTGAAATTTACACTGTACACTGCTGGGTCACTTGAACTTGATCACATGAGAAAGTAAAGATCAATGATAGGAGTAATAGGCTTCCCAATACCAACCGTGCTAACATTCGTAAGGCTGAGAACACTGAGGCAGCTTTAGCTGTGAGGAGCACTTATGAGGGAGTAAGGCTGGGCTCAAATCCATCAGCCCGGCCTGAGGCGCAAGCTTTTCCCAGGACGCTAGCTACTGGCACAGGGAATTCCTTTGGAACAGGAATTACTGTGGTTACTATTCTGGGGGCACTATGGCTGTGACTATGGTCTAACTTTCTCTACCAACACAGTTTTGAACAACTGTAGAACATAAAGGCCACACAGGGGCCAGGGGCCAGGTTCTCAGTGGCCACTCAGGATCCAGGCTGCAAGGCACTCCCTTTCTGAAAGCTGGGGTCCAGGGGAGGTGGCACAGTGCAGGTGTGAGGCAAGATGTTCACCCGAGGGAGACAAGACCAACCCATGTGCTTTGTGCAGGGTGAGGAGCCAAGTAAGGTACCAGGGAAGCACGAGGGCTGAGGGCAACACAGCAATGAGAAGCCTGGCCCACAGTTGATGGAGCAGGCTTGGGCACCGAGGCAGCCTGGTCCAACCTCCAGGTGAAAAACTGCGCTGTAAGGAGGCAGTCACCCATGTGCGTGTGCCAGGATACCAGCTGCAGTAGTGAACACAGTGATAGGAGGGGAGGTCTGCAGCTTTCCAGACACTTTGCTCGGGCAGTGGCCTCCACTATAAGAAAGAGGTGGGGGCTGGCCATGCCTCAGCGTTGCAGCATCAGCCTGGCAGAAAATAACTTGCTCATTTACCACTGCAAACAAGGAGTGTACAGATGCCAGCAGTTCAGACAGCAGCTGGAAATGCCGAGCCTTTTACAAAGGCACCAATTTCTCTCCAAACCAAAAAGACCCAGTCATTCCACACTATCCATGATGCTCTTGCTGCTTACATCTGAGATATGCAAAAGACCACAAAAATCCCTTTGGAAACCCTCCTACAGCAGCTCAGACAGGAAAGCACCCATGGCCGCATGCCCTCACAGCACCCAAGTCTCATGAATTTGGAGGCGTTTGCTCCCAGTGGCTTAAAGTCAACTCTGATGACCTTTCACTTCTTTCTGACAACTGAGCACTGAACCCGAGAAAGAAACATGAGGTCACATTTGTGAAATACTTGATATTGGATTTCTATTCCCTTGACAAAAACAGAGAAAATTGGAGAAATGCTAATAGGGCTCCACAGCTATAAGTAATGACTTAGAAGATTTCCACCTGGCTACTGTCAATGAGCAAGCCCAGGACACCTGCATAGGGCTGAGCAAACCTGACCTCCTGGAACCAGAAAGACCAAGGTCAGGCCTTCTAGAAGGTACCATCCGTAACTTTTGGTCTCTGTGAAGGTTACTTCATAGGCGGAGAACAAATTTGGAACCTGATTGAATTGATTGATCAAATTCCTCTTCTGCTTTGTTGTTCTTTCTCTCTAAATATCGTACAGTAGATGAGTATGGGAGTGATCCACTTTCTCCTCTGAGCGGGGATCCAAAGAGTAAGGTACTTTCTTACCAGCAGCCAAATCCAGGTATACATTGTGGTCTCAAGGTGCATTCACTGTCCTACAAATGACTCGAGTTCGTCTCTCTTTATGGCAGATTAGTGTTTCATGGTGCTTAAATACCACATTTTCATAATCTACTTATCCATCAATGGGCATATAGGCTGCTACCAATATAGAGCTATTATGAGTTGTGCTGCTGTAAATCTGGGTGTGCAGGTATATCTGCAGTAGGATGTCATCAACTCTTTTGGGAAGACACCTAGAAGAGGGCCTGGTGAGCTGAAATGGAATTTCTAATTTTAGTTTTTTGAGGAATCTCTTCACCAATTTCCATGGTGACTGTACTAGTTTCCACTCATACCAACAGTGGAGAAAGGCTCTTTTTTCTCCGCATCCTCACTAGCATTTGTTCTTATTTAATTTCTTGATGACAGCCACTCTTTGTAGGGGAAGAAGAAGCATTTTCTTCATTTTTGTTTTTGAGAAAGGGTCTCACTAGGTAGTTCAGGCCAGCCTTGAACTCACAATGTAGCCTCAGCTGGCCTCTAACTTGCAGGGATTCTCCTATCTCAGCCACCCAAACACCATGTCCAGCTTTAATTGCATTCCTCTAATAGCCTGCAATTTTCGCCATTTTAAAAAAAGTAACTTTCAGTGTGTTTTTGAGACAGGATCTCACTATGTAGTTCGGGCTGGCCTTGTGCTTGCTTTTGTAGTCCTAAGGCTGGTCTCAAAGTCACAAAGATCCTGCTGGCTCAACCTCCCAAGTGCTGGGATAATAGGCATGCACCATCACTCCAGGTTCTGGGGTCACCCAGTGGGTACCATGTCCAGGGCTGAGACCTCAGGGCATGTGAGGCCAGAGATTAAGGTCCTTGTGCTTGCCAGGTAGGTGCTTATGCCTCTGCGCTCCCTCTCTGGCCCCTTTCAGTGTTTTATGTATCACATGCAGATAACAGTCTATTCAATTTTCCAAGTTTATTCAGGCTCACCAGCTTGTAAGTATATTTTTTATTTGCTCTCCCCTGAAATCCTGGGAGGCTAAAAAGCCCAGCTCTAGTAACAGTATTTTGCTGTCACTGCCCTGTCTAGAATACACAGTTGCAACTCAGTTTCATCATATATACACTCTCCCTTAGGTATGTACTATGTGCCAGACGCTGGCCCTGCAGGAGCTGAAAACCCAATGGAGCCCAGGAGCCAATTAATGGACAGGCACAAGCAGTGTCTGACCCTACTCATGCCTTCAGGGAGGTGCACGCTATCAACCAGTTACAAACTACGGCACAGCCCCGGAGCAGCTCCAAGTTTACCTGATGTGCTGGAGTATCCACCGTCTCTGTGACATGTAACTTGTTGAATGTTCCCAACATAAAATAAACTTCAGTGAAGGCTACTACAGATGGGAACAAAATTTGGAGTACTGAGAACTAAAGTCTTAGGTTAGCAAATGCAACACTAATGTTGCTTCAGAGGTAAGAGAACACACCCTAAGCCAGTGAGTCTTTATTCACTATGCCTGCCTGCTCAGGGACACAAGGAACATTTTACATGAACACACTGAAATGAACACACACAGGGCCCAAACAGGAGGAAAGGACTGGGAAAGCCAGGTCTGTCTCGCACCTGAAACACCCCCAGCAGGGCTCCCTAATGACACACACCCTGGCTGGAGGCACAGCTGCCCAGAAGGCCTACAAGAGGGAAGCTGGCTGCTTTCAAATTTTAATTTACTCCATTTTCTCTGCCCCAGTAGTTAAACCATTTGTTTTAGAACTGCATCTCACTGAATTTGCTTGTCTGCCTACTAACTGAACCCTAAAATATTAAGTCTCTCAAGATTACTTCAAAAGGCAATTCTTAGTAAAAGGCACACAGTGCTCTTTAAGCATGTACTGTGTTGACTCCTGGGGCAGGGCCAGCTCTGCAAAGATCAGGCCCCTAAGTCAGGTGGAGCTTGTAGCTCCAATGGCCTTTCTGTCCCTAACCTGAAAAAATGCAAATTGGTTCAGGTCTGTTAGGCATCAACTTTGAAATATGTCAGGGGAATTTCTTCTGTGGCATGTGACCCTGAAGTTACATGTCTGTGGCCTCTTCCTGGGACCAGCCACCAAACCATGCTATTATTTTCTGATTTGAAAGAAACAGACACAGAGAGAGAAGACAATCACACACACACACACACACACACACACACACACACACACACACACATGGACAGGGACAGAGACAGAGAGACAGAGAGACAGAGACAGAGATATCCATGTACATACACAATGTGTGAGCCCATGGACTCGTATGTGAGCTCCCACCCAGTAGTGAGTAGAGCTCCCAAGTTACCAGTGGCCTTCATAATAAAAAAGATAAATCAGTGTTTTTTTCAAGGGCCTCCAGCTCACCATCAGGGTCTGGCTACTGGTAGTTCATGTCTCTGACCCACTTCTAGGGTTTCTTCTCCTAAAAACCACAAATACACACACTTAGTGGCTGGGACTGACTGTCCACATCTGTATTTAAGAATTAAAGTCATGAATTAAAGGCCTAAGTAGCTACAGACAGCTTCTTCTTCTGCTTCCAAATGTTTCCTCGATAGCACAAGTGACAGGACTAGGCAGTTTGATGGACAATTAGTGTAAGATGCTCCTTAAAAGATTTCATAACTTAGCCGGGCGTGGTGGCACATGCCTGTAATCCCAGCACTCGGGAGGCTGAGGCAGGAGGATTGTTGTGAGTTCGAGACCAGCCTGAGCTACAAAGTGAGTTTAAGGCCAGCCTGAACTGCATAGTGAGACCCTGTCTCAAAAAGACAAAAAAAAAAAAAAAAAAAAAAAAAAAAAGATTTCATAACTTATTGACACTCCACTTTCTACATAATACAGTAGTATAAACCAATAAAAATTATATTCTGTAGTATGACGTGTTAATTGCTTGGCAGAGTCAGAGCTTTAAAAACCAACATGACCTTCACCAAGATGCTACATCATGGTTTTAACCTGATACAGAGATTCCATTTGCTGTCACTAGCATTGATTCCTATCTTTTTATTTTCTCTAATGAACATGTGTCAGTTATTTTTTTTAAAGGGAAATGGTGACAAGCCCAGGATCTCACACAGGCTGACCAAGTTCTCTTCCACTGACCTGCATTTCCAGACCTATTTGTTTGTCTTTTGAGACAAACTCTCAACCTGTTATGGTTTGTGTCTAGGTCCCCTCAAAGCCTTGTGGATGCTGCATCTGCCCAGGGGCAGGCAATTTGCATTATAATGTAAGGTAGGAAAAGAGCTAGCTGCTTGAGCTGCTGCTACTTTCCCTGGCATTCTTGCTCTTTGCCTCCACCATGAAAAGTTGCTTTCTGCTATCTGCTGCTCTGCCTTGGACCCAGCTGAATATGGATTGAAACCTCCAAGAACTGTGAGCTAATTAAACCTTTCCTTCCTTCATTTTAGGTGTCGAGTATTTGTCCCAGCAATGAGAGAAGAGTAACTAAGACACACCAAGCTGCCTGAATTGGCCTCAAACATCTGATCTTCTTGCCTCAGCCTCTTAGTAGCTGAGGTTACAGGTGTGCATCATCACATGTGACTATCTAAAATGTGTTTGAAAGTAGAGTGTACATTCCACCTATTCCTGCACTAAGCAAATCGCCTCCATGGCTATAAGGAGCAGGAGGAATGTGTTCCTGGAGAGCCCTAGTGAAATCACAGCAGGTATCATTGTCTTCTGCAAATTCATGGATCCCAGCTAGCTACGTGGAAGACCATGGAGGAAGGGTGTGTATGGCCTTCTGAGAAGGTAAGGCTCCCCGCTGGTCTTGACTACAGGAGCAACTGGACAGTAGCCCTCAAAGAAAGAAGAGCGAGACAATGGTCACAGAGACTCCATTTTGAGGGAACAAAGGCATCTGTGGGGGAAAGGGAAACTCGGGGGCTGCTGCAGACTCAGATGTGCCCTCCTCGGAGCATGGGGTTTTGTGCTGCTGCTTCTTCCTTTTCTTGCCCCCCTTACCTCCTCCTCTTCCTTCTCCTCCTCCTCTCCTTATTGTTTTTTTTTTTTCTGTTGTTTTTGTCTTTTTAAAAATATATTTAGTACAGGGTCTACAGGGTCTCATTACACAGATTGGACTTGTAGTGATCCTCCTGTCTGCAACCTCCTGAGTGCTGGGATTACAGGCGCGTGCCCCCATACCCAGTCTCAATCGCCATCTCGGTGTGCCCCGGGTTCAGGGTCAGCACAGCATGCCTGGCATCAAACCCCAGGCCTTGTGTCTTCCTAAGCAGGCACTTTAATCCACTGAACGATGTGGCCGGCCCTTTTTGGGTCTTTTTAAGAGACTTTGTCTCTATGCAGCTCAGGCTGACTTAGAAATTACTTCGTAGCCCAGGCAGGCCTTAAACTCACAAATTCTTCTGCTTCAGCCTCCTTAGTACTACGATTACAGGTATTCACCACCAAGCTTCTGACTAGTAGGTCTAAACTGAAAGTGACAGCTCAGAGGGGGTGGAGCTGAGCTACGAAACTTTTCTGCCAGGCAAAGATCAAAACGGAAACCTTTTAGAGAGGACTGCACAGCAGGCCTGATCCTTTGAGGCAGTGAGCAAGTGTGGAGAACCCCAGCTGCTCTTGCCTGCTGGCAGTCACACACCTGTGCCTCAGGCGCAGTCCCAGGAGGCTCCGCCCACCTCTATTCTCCCACCCTCCTGCACGGGTCCCTTGAGCTTCTGAACTCTTGCTCTGCTGATGCTGAAGTACTCAGTTTCAGACTGCAACTTCTGCTGGAGACTTTTTTCAGATACATGTCACTTGTAAAAGGGTTGGGCATCAGGAAAAATATGACTTACGATTTACCAGGAAAAATATCCATTTGCAGGGGGAAAAAAAATGAGTCAGGTGGTGGCAAAGTGCTGCACCAAAGTAAAAACATGTGCTTGTAGCAGCTGGAGACACAAACAGCCTGCACGAGTGGGGAGACGGCCAGCTACAGACCCCAGGGTCAGGTGGTGGTGGGAGGACCTCGGCTCACAGCAAATGAAAAGCAATGTGTTCCCTTCCAGCTCTTTCCAAAATTTTTGTCTCCCTGTATGTTATTTTTTTCTGATAGGTAATTACACAGCATAGATTTGCACTTAGGAAAAAGACATTCTATATTTTCCTTTCTTTTAGCCAAAATATGTAACAGAAAATTGGCATCTGAGTAACTTACTCATTTAAGAGGCATCATGAGACACACACACAAGCAGAGAAAGACAATAAAGAATTCCTAAATGGAAAGCCAGCTCTGTCAGACCCATTGACAAGGAAATGGAGGTATCAGCAAGGACAGAGAACAAAGAGCAAAGGGATTAGTCACGCAGACAAACCCTAGCCCAAAGGAAACAGTTCAAGCATTTTCTTTGTTGAAAGTCTCTAATGTTTCCTTCAATTTTATTGTACTTACATTACTTATTTTGTGAAGCAGGCACTTGAAGCCACGGTCTGTGCTGCTAGGTAAGCATGCTACAACCCCAAACTCCATCTTAATTTTAAAAAGCCATAGCAACACTAATTGCTAAAGTCTTTTTTCTACAAAACAATATGCTTGCCCTGCTAAACTAATATATTACCCAAGCATTTTGCTCTCAGTGAAAAGTAAGATACTATTATTTAGCATTTCTCACTCACAGTTGAGGAACTTGAGGACGTTTACCTCACACCAACCAGTCATGATGGTGTTCAATCTTCTTGGATCAGCCACAGAAAATCCGGTCACACCGTAGCAATGGGAGACCAGGACTGCTGGCACTGCCCCCTTCAAACACTGAGGTCCCTGAGACTTACCTGTTCCCGGGAAGCGGGATATACGATGCCACGGCCTCAGTGCAAGATTGTAATCACCCTACAAACTAAAACATGTTTCCACATCACCTCCTAGGAACAGGCCAAGATTTCCCTTTCCCAGAAGCTCAAAGAAAGAAGAAAGTAAGAAGCTGGTACACAGAACCATTCCCGTCACACATGTTTTCAGAGGAGAAAAAGCTACCACCAGACAACCTCCTATTGCAGGTTCTGTGTGAATGTTAGCTTGG
Source organism: Ctenomys sociabilis (assembly GCA_004027165.1). NCBI lineage: Eukaryota > Metazoa > Chordata > Mammalia > Rodentia > Ctenomyidae > Ctenomys > Ctenomys sociabilis. The sequence continues at coordinate 642 of PVKA01045896.1, read as the reverse complement.
TGTGCTGTAATTTAAAAATTTATTGCTATAGTGAAAAATGAACCACTTCATAGTGCAAAATGCCAAACTAAAGACATGAGTAATTTCAGCCCTCTTCTTTTTTAATAAGGGAAGAAATCATAACTCAAATTCCCACCCAGACTTGCCTTCCTTGACCCCACAGGGAAGGGATTCTTGTGTCAGAGCTTTCCTGTCCTCATCAGCTTCAGCTCCAGTCCAGGCCCAGCTTGTGCCCTGTACTCTCAGGAGATATGGAAATAAGGTCAACTTTATTTAAAAGCTTAAGTTTTTAAGTCTTTGTATTTTGTCTCAAAAAAAAATGTAATAAAGGAAAGAATGATGTCTGATTTCATGTGGCATACTCATCAAATTATGTGAGTATTAATTGATATTTTTATAAATGTTCAATGTGCAAATTATTGCAAATGAGACTTTGCCTAGACATTTCAAATCAGGAATTGTGATGCCTCCTGCTTTTTCTTGATTGGCCAAGATTGCCTTTGCTATTCTAGGTCGTTTGTGGTTCCAAATAAATTTTAGGATTGATTTCTCTATATCTGGGAGGTATGTTGGTGGCAATTTGATAGGGATTGCATTAAATCTGTACAGCAATTTTGGAAGTATGGCCATCTTCACGATGTT